>JAVKPL010003446.1:0-19808 GCA_032173675.1 Gastrolobium villosum
GGGCACTATGGAAAGGGTTTGGGAAAAGAGAACGATGGTTTCATTTTGTACGGATATGAGTTGGAATTTTTGTTTACCATTCTATCTTATTGGTTTTTCCCAAATCAGAATGCGTAGTGACTTCGACCATCTTTTTCTAGCTATCTAACTCAAACCAAACTCTTCAGTGATCTCGCGTCCACCGCAGCTCTTGTTGTCGTTTGTCTCCTATCCCCTACGGTGCCAGTGATGTAGCCACTAAACCCTTCTAATCAACAACAATAGTAATGGTAAGTGTGTGTCTATGCTATTTTGTTCATTTTCTATTTTAGGACTTGGTTGTAGTAGTTAAACACTTTTCGTATTTCTGAACTTATGTCTTATATAGTTTTTTTTAACTATAAAGTTATTCATTGAATTTCTAGCAGTGACTTTTGTATATATGCATATATATATATATATATATATATATATATATTCGTATCTTGACCTTAAATATATAGTAGAAACTTTACATTTGTGTAGTTTCTACGATTTATGTTTCTACCATCCTCTCCTGTTTCTACGTAGAAACTCGATTTTGACAACATTTACCACATTTTTTCCCATCGAAAATAGCATAGACGTTATTAGTTTGGTAAAAAAATTTGTTGTTGATTACCTCATCGTCAAAATATGGTTGAAATTGAAGAGAAAAATTACGTCGATGATACCAATTTTTCTAGAACTATATTATTAAAAAAATACTTTTAATTTTTTATATATTTTATTTATAATTTTTTTTATTCATTTATTTAAATTTAATGAAAAAAATAAAAATTGATTTCTTGCTCTAGCTAGATATAATTATCTTTAAACATTTCTCTACTTCTAATTATATAGTTATAATTACTCACTTCAAATACACCCTTCAACTATTATTGTTTGGGTGAGGATCATTTTAAGTCAGTGTAAGTTGCACTCTCAATTTTGATCATTGATCCTTCTTGTATCGAACATTCCTAATATATATATTACATACGTAAGTTGTTAAATGTAAGTAAATCAATAACTAATATTTGGTGTAATTAAGACTTCTTATTCTTACACTGATACTAGAATAACTGATCCTTATCATTTAAATTTTATATTAACAAAAAAATAAAATAAGGGTAAATGCTAAAATTGAATAGGATATTCATCATATAATTGGAGCATATATACAATGGAAATGCTTGATCTTCAATTTGATTTGGATCATATATTGCCTTAACATGCTGCTTGGACCGCAAGTCTAGCTACACCGCTATCATTTTCTCTCATAAGACCGTACGTTACACCGAATGCTTGTTTAGTGACATTAAAGGAACAAGCCTGTTTTCCAATGCAAGCGGCTTCGACGACAGATTGAGTGTCCGTAGCTTCCCAAGAGCCTTTCTGGAAAGAACCGCATTTACCTTTTGGACTTCCAAAGCTAGCAAATTGGATTTCTGAAATGACTTGGCCACCTTGGCATGAAAGCTCAAAATCTTCACCTTCATAGACATCAGCACAAATGGTTCCCGTCGTTACCGTTTGAAATGAAACGTTTTGAGGATTTCCACCTATTTCTTCAAACAAAACCAATGTGTTGTTGTTGTTGTCAGTGTTCAAGAAAGAGCGTGGCACGTGGTACCACCTCTGGGATGGATTCCCACAATTCGTGTTGCATTTTTCCTTAACATATTTCCCGCGGTAGTCACACGCGTCACTACATCCATTGTCAGAAGTAATCCAAGAAGGCCAATAACGACCAATGCTGTGGCCATTCACCCAAGCATGTCCTTTACCCAAACCTTGCAAGTCCACGACCACAGGATTTGTTCCTGAAGGAGCATTGAAATCTGCCTTATACCAAGTCATTGGTTTCCCGACAGGATAGGAGGAATTAGTGTTCCATGATACACCAGCGCGTGGTTGCAAATCATACAAACGTTTTCTCTCACCATTCAAACCAACCTTGTAAGACCAAAGATTGGTTGACAAATCCACAGTCACATTATTTCCAATTAATTGAACAGGACCACCTGCAATACCTGTCTTGATCTTATCAAAACCCACGCCATAATTTGGAAGGCCAACAGTGGCACTGAGCAAAGTTATGATGTTTGTTCCTTTCTTCAAAGAAACATGTTTCTCATATGTGAATTTGTTTCCCCATTGGCTAAATTGGTATCCTGCATACCTCCTATTAACATAAGCATGAAGAGTATGGCCCATAGTGTCCACGCGAAGAGTGGCATTGCTCCAAATGGAAGTATCGTTGACATCGACACTAGTCATGTACCACAAGTAGTCACTCGCATCCAAACTTAGTTCCTTCTGCTCGAGAAGTTGGTGTGCTTTGAGATTACCCTTTCCATGCATGGTGTCTTTCTTTGCCTCCGGTGTCCATGCCCAAGTGAGCCTATCAAAAGAATCATCATTCTTCTTCACCATCACTGAGGTTTGACTATTAACCTTTGCGGTATTGTAAACTTCTTTGTTGCAACCATCAAGAATGGTCACGGACCAAGCGGGTACAAAGTATTTTCCATTTTGTTGTAAGTCAACATTTGCATCATCTTGAGCATTTGCATTGCTTAAGAAACAAAATCTTGCCCCGGTGGCACCATTGGTGGTGTATGTTGTTAGTGTGACTTGATTGCCCAAATCCTTATCAGTCCTTGTTCCGTTGGTGAGGATTTTTTCCCCTAATTTAATTGCTGCATGAAGCCGCTTAAGATGTCCCCATTTAGGTTGATTCAAATTCCCATACTCATCAATTGGTGCATCATAGTCATAAGAAGTTGTGATATATGGGCCTCCCGCTGTGCGACCAAAGTTTGTTCCTCCGTGGTACATGTAGTAATTATTGAGTACTCCACCGCTCTGGAAAAAGCGTGCAACTGAGTAAGCCGAATCTTCAGCACTTCTATGTGGAGCCCTTTCACCCCATTTTTGGAACCATCCAATCCAATTTTCCGTGAACATTTTAGGACTCTTGGGGTTATTAGGTTGAAACCAGTCACAATAGTAACCGTTGCAAGTATTGATGATAGGCTGGGGAGCATCTTTTTGCTGACACATAATCCACGGGACACCAATATTTTGAGCTAGAGCCATTTGTGCACACCATTTGATATATGTCTTCCCTGCGTCTCCATAACCCCACATGATGTCTCCATATTCATTCTCAATTTGAGCAAGAATAATGGGTCCTCCTTGTGATGCAAACAACTTTGCTTCTTTGGCCATGTTCACAATCTTTGTAGTAAAAACTTGCATTTCGTTCTTGTAAATGGGGTTATCTGTTCTCAGCTCAATCCCTGGCATGTTGTGCAACCACAATGGATAGCCTCCATAGTTCCATTCCGCACAAACATAAGGACCGATCCTCAAAATCGCAAACAAACCAGCCTCTTGGATTAGCTTGAAAAATTTGACAAAATCCAAATTTCCTGAGAAATCATACTGACGCCGAACAGGTTCATGTCGATCCCAAAACATGTAAGTCTCAATGGCATCAAGACCTCCATCCTTAGCCTTTTGAATTATGTCAGGCCACATCTCCACTGTGCTTCGTGGATAATGGACTGCACCAGAAAATATAATACGTCTTTCTCCATTAATAATCAGAGCATTTGCATCATAACTAACCTCTGCACCAATGCATGAGTCCAAAAGAGCTACGTATACGCTCAATAAGAAAATAATCACAACCCAATTGCAAGAAGAAGCACCCATTGTTCAACATATATGATTATTCAATCTTAATTTGTTATTGCCACATTGAAATAAGGCACGGCATTTATATAAAGAATGTTAGTTTGTTAATGAATAACTAACCTACTAAATTGAGTTCGTGACATAACTGAATTAACTTTATCTGTATGAAGATCATGCATGGAAGAGACACGCAAGAATGGATAAGCATTTCGATCTTTAATCTTTATCCATATGCATATGCATCGGCTTATCCAATTATCTTCTAGAAGAATTATTTGTACCGGTTAAGTTTTCTTTGTAAATTTGTCATTCTGTTATATCTCTATTATGTGCTGTTATTGTTGTAGCTAGATGATAAGTCATGAGACGTACGTGATGCTTATTCCATGCGCTCGTAGTTTTTCTTTTTTATCTTGCAATTAAGGCTATATTCTGCCGTGTTTGTTGTTCTATCTTTATATTTAGCATATAGTTCACACCATTATAATAACGATATATATTTCACTATGATTTGGAAATTCACTCATTTTTTAATTGGGACGAATAATTAACTCTGAACCTTTGCATTTAGCACGACGTTATAATAGCCATATATATATATATATATATATATATATATATATATATATATATAGGGGCATGATATTCTTACATCAGTGTAAGAGTTAGAAGTCTTACACTCAATCTTGACCAGTGATCCACTTGTATCCAATGGTTCACGTTACTAAAAAATTTGAGCCCTTAGATATAAGTGAGATTAATGAACAAGATTAAGGGTGTAACTTACACTGGTGTAAAATGATCCTAACCCATATATATATATATATATATATATATATATATATATATATATATATGTTGTAAATGATAGTTTAGAATAGTAATATAGAAGTCCCACATCGAGTATATCTGTTTGTATTTTCTTTCTTTTAAGTTATATAATAGACTCCTCTGTGTAGTTGATGCACACAGTATTATTTTCAAATGTTCCTCTCTTCTCTTTCGATATTCAACATGGTATCAAGAGCCTAAGGAACGTTTGAATTTTTTTTTTTCGGTGAACCCATTGTTCATCGTAGTTTACAAATTTTTTTTTTCCCCGGAACTGTCTCGTTGTCAGTTTCCGGGCGATTGTGGAGGCGTGTGCAGACTCCGTTCCGGCCACGGCTGGTTGCGATTTTTTCGTCTTGCTGAGACGATTCTGGATCCGGTCTTATTTTTCTGATCCCTCTTCTTCCGGTTAGTTGTGTGATCAGTCTTTTTGGATTTTTTTTTCCCCTCTACTCTTGATTATGGACTCTCCCGTCTCCAATGTTTCTGGGTCTCCGGCTGGTAATAAGTCTGAGAAGCAACCATCAGGTCCTACTACATCTATTGCTCCCACCGGTAATTCTTTTGCTGGAATCTCTCAGTTGCACTCTATAGGCCCTTGGACTCTTGATTCTGGGGCTTCTGATCACATTTCTGGTAATAAGTCCTTATTCACTTCCCTTTGTACTACTGGTTCTTTTCCCACTATTACTATGGCCAATGGGTCTCTGGTCCAATCACGGGGTATTGGCACGGTTCTTCTTTTACCTAATTTATCTCTGGATCATGTTCTCTATGTTCCAGATTCTCCTTTTAACTTACTTTCTATTAGTCGTTTGACAAAATCCATTGACTGTGTTGTTTCTTTTACTAAAACCTCTGTCATCTTTCAGGATCGGAGTTCGGGGAAGGAGATTATCAGAGGATGTGAGTCTCAAGGCCTCTATCAACTATTTCCATCTTATTCAGCCTGCTCCACTGTGGACTCTCCTCTTACTATACATGCTCGTCTGGGCCATCCTAGTCTTACAAAGCTTCAGAAGATGGTTCCACATTTATCGTCTCTTTCTAAATTAAATTGTGAGTCTTGTCAGTATGGGAAACATACTCGTAGTACGTTCCCAAGTCGTCTTAGCCGTCAAGCTGTTTCTCCTTTTTCTGTGGTCCACTCTGATATTTGGGGACCAAGTCGTCATTCTTCTACTTTAGGGTTTAAGTATTTTGTTACTTTTATTGATGATTATTCCAAGTGTACTTGGTTATTTTTAATGAAAAATCGGTCTGAGTTGTTTTCTATTTTTCAGTTATTTTACAATGAAATCAAAATTCAATTTGGTATTCCTATTCGTACTTTTCGTAGTGATAATGCATGTGAGTACTTATCTCATCAATTTCAACAATTCTTTTCATCTCATGGCATTCTCCATCAAACATCTTGCCCTCATACACCTCAACAAAATGGTGTAGCCGAGCGCAAGAATCGCCATCTGGTTGAAACCACTCGTGCCTTGTTAATTGATGGTAATGTTCCATACACATTCTGGGGTGATGCTATACTTACTGCATGCTATCTCATTAATCGCATGCCATCATCTGTTCTCAATCATAAGGTACCTCACTCTATTTTATTTCCCCATCAAACTTTATATCCTTTAACTCCACATGTGTTTGGTTCTACGTGTTTTGTTCATCATCTTGGTCTAGGTTTGGATAAATTAGCTCCCAAGTCTCATAAATGTGTTTTTCTAGGTTATCCTCGGTCTCAGAAGGGTTACCGTTGCTACTCTCCCACTTTACGTCGATACTTTATCTCGGCGGATGTCTCCTTTTTTGAATCAGTTCCCTTTTTTGGATCCTCTACTACTCCTGTGGATACTGATTCTGTACAGCCATCCTTCCCAAGTGACCTTCTTTACCTTCCGTCTTTACCCATCCATGTTTCTGACTCTCCTTCTATCACCTCTTCTGCTGATGAGATCGAGCCTAATTCGTCAGATGTATCCGTGGACTCACATTCAACTGCATCTCCTCCCACGGCTTCGGTCCCACCTTCGGATAGTGACCTTCCCATTGCTCTTCGTAAGGGTACTCGTGATACTCGCCCTCCGGCCAGGTATGCAGTCAATCTCAGTTATCATCGTCTTTCTCCATCATATTTTGCTTTCCTTTCCTCTTTGTCCTCTGTATCTGTCCCTAAGACTACAGGTGATGCACTTTCACATTCGGGATGGAGACAAGCTATGATTGATGAAATGAGTGCTCTTCATCATAATGGCACATGGGATCTGGTACCTCTTCCTTCTGGAAAATCTGTGGTTGGTTGCCGATGGATTTATGCTGTTAAGGTTGGACCTGATGGTCAAGTGGATCGTCTTAAAGCTCGCTTGGTGGCGAAGGGTTTCACTCAGGTCTTTGGCTTGGATTTTATTGATACTTTTTCTCCTGTGGCGAAAATGTCTACTGTTCGCCTTTTTATTGCCATGGCTGTTATTCGCCATTGGCCTCTCTACCAACTGGATATCAAGAATGCTTTTCTTCATGGTGATCTTGAGGAAGAAATTTATATGGAGCAACCTCCTGGATTTGTTGCTCAGGGGGAGTCAGGACTTGTTTGTCGTCTTCGTAAGTCTCTCTATGGCCTCAAACAATCTCCAAGAGCTTGGTTTGGTAAATTTAGCAGTGTTGTTCAACAATTTGGCATGACTCGGAGTGCAGCTGATCATTCTCTCTTTTTTCGTCATTCTGCTTCTGGTTCTATTTATCTGGTGGTATATGTGGATGATATTGTCATCACAGGCAGTGATCAGCATGGGATCACTCGATTGAAACAACACTTATGTCATCATTTTCAGACTAAGGATCTTGGGAAACTTCGATACTTCTTAGGAATCGAGGTGGCCTAATCTAAATCTGGTGTTGTGATATCTCATAGGAAATATGCTCTGGATATTCTTGAAGAAACTGCTCTGTTAAATTCAAAATCTGTTGAAACTCCTATGGATCCAAGTATCAAGCTTCTACCAAATCAGGGGGAGCCCTTTTCAGATACTGAGCAGTATAGAAGATTGGTTGGAAAATTGAACTACCTCACAGTCACTCGGCCTAATATTTCCTTTGCAGTTAGTGTTGTCAGTCAATTTCTCAATTCTCCATGTCAAGAACATTGGAATGCAGTCATTCGTATTCTTAAGTATATCAAGGCATCTCCAGGAAAAGGCCTTGAATATGAAGATAAAGGTCATGATCAATTGGTTGGGTACTGTGATGCTGATTGGGCTGGTTGTCCAACTGATAGGAGATCTACTTCTGGGTATTGTGTCTTTGTTGGAGGCAACTTGATTTCCTGGAAAAGTAAGAAACAAAGCGTAGTTTCCAGATCAAGTGCTGAAGCAGAATACCGCTCCATGGCGACTACTACTTGCGAACTCATCTGGCTTAAACAACTTCTCAGAGAGCTTAAGTTTGGAGACACTGGACAGACAACTCTCATTTGTGATAATCAAGCAGCTCTACACATTTCATCAAATCCAGTGTTTCATGAAAGAACCAAACATATAGAAATAGATTGTCACTTTGTTCGAGAAAAGATTCTTGCTGGTGAAATTAAAACTAGCTTTGTACCCTCTAATGAGCAATTAGCAGATGTGTTTACAAAATCTTTGAGGGGCCCTCGAATAGAGTTTATTTGTAACAAGCTTGGTGCATATGACCTATATGCTTCAGCTTGAGGGGGAGTGTTGTAAATGATAGTTTAGAATAGTAATATAGAAGTCCCACATCGAGTATATCTCTTTGTATTTTCTTTCTTTTAAGTTATATAATAGACTCCGCTGTGTAGTTGATGCACACAGTATTATTTTCAAATGTTCCTCTCTTCTCTTTTGATATTCAAAAATATATATATATATATATATATATATATATATATATATATATATATATATATAATTATATTTGTGTGTGTGGGCGCGTGGTAATATCATATTTAAAGTTGTGCGTGTGCGGTAAAATCATATTTAAAGTTGTTGTATGTGCAGCAATAACACGTGTATGGTATATATATATGTGTGTGGTAAAATCATATCTAAAGTTGCTATATGTGCAGTGGTGACAGTTGTATGGTTTATCATATATATATATATATATATATATATATATATATATATATATATATATAGGGATTTATCCTTCTTATGCTACACTCACATCGTTTTACGTGCCAATATTTTTAATTTTTTTATTTACTTTTTTTCAATGGGGCCCACCTAAGTATGTGTGTGTTGCAAAAATTCTCATCTTATGTGACATAAGAAGTATAAACCCCATATATATATATATATCAAAATAGTTTATAAAGTGACTGTATATATATATAAGGTTTGGTGCAGTCAAATATTTATAACTATGTATTTCCGGAAATATATAGTAATAATATTAAAATTGTTTTTTTTTTCTCTCTCTTTCTTCTGAACAACTTTTTAGACATTGTCGGATGACGTAGGGAGAAAAAAAAATCTTTAACATTATAAATATGTATTCCCGGGAATACATAGTTATAATTCTAAAGAGAGAAAAAAGAACTACTTTAACATTATAATTATATATTTCCCGGAATACATAGTTATGAATTTTTGACTGAACCGAACCTTAGATCCAGTCACATTATATCAGACAAACCCTATATCTATATATATATATATATATATATATATATATATATATATATATATATATATATAGAGAAAGAGAAAGATCCTCCTCTTTTTGTCATTATTTGAATTGTGTTATTTTTCTTTTGCAAGTTCAAGTTTTTTCTCTGTCGTTCCCTAGTGTAAATTCCTTTTTGAATAGAAAAATTTCCTTTTTGTTCAAACTGTTTGGAGTAAACATTTCAGTTATAGTATTGTGGCAGTGAAAAATTAGATAACTAAAGATGTCTTATATTTTCTGGTGCAATCCATTATCCACGAAGCACTACTAAAAAAGTATGAATTAGGGATGGATTTTAGAGAGAGAAAATACTTCATCTCTAATTGGGAGGAGTTTAGAGACGAAAAAAACAATTCGTTCCTATTTGGGACTGAATTAGTGATGAAATAAGTTCTATCTCTAATAGGGACAAATTTTGAGATGAAAAAAATATTTTGTCCCTATTTGGGACGGACATACGGACGAAATATTTTCAATTTCCGCAATCCGTCCCTAATTTCGTCCTTATTAGGGACAAAATATTGTCCGTCCCAACTTGGGATATAATTAGTGTATCATTTCTAAAATCCCTCACTAAATCCGTCTCTAATAGGGACAAAAAAATCCGTCCCTAATTGGGACGAACTCAGAGATTGAACTTTGTATTTAAGTGTTATTATTTATGAAATTACAAAACTATGAAATTTTTGTTAGATTATATAGATTGGATATTTATGTTAAAAATGTAACATTGCGTGACTTATGTGGTGAGAAATATTTGAGGCATGGTTAATCCAACCCGCTAGTGACCTTTACTAGCAAAGTATAAGTTAGAGATGGGAAAAAAATATTTCTCATATGGATGGATTCATACATGAAATCACAATCACTCGCCAATAGGGAAATTGATGAACTCATATTTTATCATCTTTTATAATATTAAAATCATAATAATTAACTCTCAAATGTAGCCTTAAGTATAAAAACCTTAAGTTATTTTTTTAGTGTAACACCCCGTGTATACCCGGTTGTTATCATGTCATCATATTAAGCAACGCTTAATTAAAATGCGGAGTAACTTTTTACTTTCAATTATGACGTCATTATCATTAACCAAGTTGATTATTAAATCCTTTTTCAAAATATTGCCTATATGTGAATTGCAATTAAACAGCTAACTGAAATACCTCATAATGTAGCTAGTGTGTCTCTAGTCACGGAACTACAACATGTAGACCGGACAATACCCTGATTCATTATACATAACAAGTCAAAGTAAACAAAACTACCCTGATTCATTATACATAACAAGTCAAAGTAAACAAAACATAATTATTGTGGCATGGACAATCCCCATGCTCACAAAATGAGGCAACCAGCCCAACAAAGTCTCGCATCAAAGTCTCAAGAACAAAGGTGGTGAATCATACCCAAGTCTTGGAGCAGAAACAAAGATGCTCTTGGAGCTCACAAGTTAGCTCCAAGGTGCTGACTCAAGGGTGCACGAAAATGATGACCAAAGGTTGGTTCTTTGCACAAAAGATGACTCTTTGAAGCTCAAAATGCCATCACAAAGCTCCCACAACCCAAACCGAAAAGGTCAGCCCCAAACTCAGAAACACAGTCCACTTACACCCTCAAGACTTCATTGCCCCTCACAATGATTGATCATACTTAGTTATGAAGTTTTGGTGAAGTAAGTATGAAGAAATGCTACTTGGAAGGTCAAGAAATGGTGGAGAAGGAAAAGGCAACAGCTCACACTCAGCACCCACGTAGAGAGGCTGATTATGGCCTAGGGTTGTGTGCAAAATGAGTATATATAGGCGGTTTAAGTTTTAGCACAATGTATTAGCACTAATAGCTACGCTTAGTATTTTGATCCCAAACTTAGAATTCTGAACCTATCCATTTTTCCAAGATTTATCATATTTTTATTTTATTTTTTGCAGCACCTTTCCGGTATGCATTTTTACATAGCCAATATCAGTTCTGGTGTAAGAACCTGCACCGTTAATTTAGGAAGTTAATTAAATAAATATGAGAATTAGAAAATAATTCCATAATTGACCCTAATAATAATGAGAAGACTTCATAAATATGGTAAGTGATTAAGAATGCTGAAAGTCGCTTTTCGGACGAAAAGTGCAGATATCGGTTCTGCCTCACAGTATAAATGTGTACTGATGAAGTATCCCAGAAAATTATAATAATTTCATGAATATTCCTAGAATAATATATAGGACTAATAAAATAAGTTTCAAGTCCAAATAATGAGAATTGGTGCCAGAACTTATACTAGCTATGTAAAAGCGCGTACCTGAAAGGTGCCGCGGAAAATAAAATAAAAATATGATAAATCTTAGAAAAATGAGTAGGTTCATAATCCTAAGTTTGGGATTAAAATGCTAAGCGTAGCGATTAGCGCTAATATAGTGCGATTAAAATTGATCAACCTATAAATATGAGGCACATGTCCCTGGGTCAGATTTTAATACATGTTGCGCCTCCATTTCTGAAGCCTTATGCTCTCCATGCTTGCCACCTCCATGGCTCTTCAAAAATCTTCTCCAAGTGTTCACTTTTCTTCATTTTCCTTCACCATTGCATCATTGATGAGTGAGAGCTAGTCTTGTGAGAGGGTGTGGGTGGATATTGTGAGTCTTCAGCCACTGTGTGGGATGTGGGAGGCTGATACCTTGGGTCGTGGGGTTGGAAAACCATTTTCTTAGGCCTTTGAAGCTCCAAGGAGCTACCTTGGGGAGTAAAAGACCAACCTTGAAGATCATTTTCGTGCTTTCTTGGTGGCATACCTTTGGAGCTGATAGGAGAACTCCAAGAGCACCATTAGCCTCTGTTTAGAGTCTTGGTATGTTCATCACCTTTGTTCTTGAAGTTTTATTGGTTAAGATCATGTTTTGGCATGATCAATAAGGTGATTATGTAACTAGCATGTGTACTGGTCTAAATATGCTTAAAAATGGGTTCTTGAACGTATAGAAATGCTAAAAACGCAACCTTGGATGGATATATTCGCGAAATGCAGAATCTGCATTCAGTCGCGAAATATCTGGATATGATATCCGGATATTGATATCCGGATATGGGGTTTGAGATATCTAGATATGCATTTCCGGATATGATATCTGGATATGGCTCTGACATATATCCGGATATTTTGGGTTTCGAGGACAGTAACTGTACTGTTCATACAGAAGTGTAGTTTGGGTTTGTGGACCCATGATTGAGTAAGGTGGACTTCTGTATTGATTAACTAAGTCAAAATCTAGGTGATTAAGGGCTTATGGCTTTGTGAGAAGCCTAAAGACATGAAACGTAAAAGGGAAGCATTGTCTTTATGTTATATGCTTATGATTATGTTTGTTGATATGATTGTTGGTCCAAAACAGATTGTGATTCTGCTGTGTGTGGACTTTGAGCTTGGTTGGACCTATATTGGGATAGTTAGCTTGCGAGGTAAACTTTTGTGTCTTCGGTTCAACCATTGTTGGTTCCACCATGTCCCATGGGGGGATGGTTTATATGCATGATGTGTTTTCATGTATTGATATTTGAAATGTTGTTGAGCTAATATGTGAATGCCTTATGATATGCATGTGGTGTTCCACCTAGACGGGCTCCTGAATATGTGAGAGACATACTGTAACACCCTGTGTATACCCGGTTTGTTAACATGTCATCTTATTAAGCCACACTTAATTAAAATGCGGAATAACTTTTTCTTTCATTCAATCATGACGTCGTTATACTTAGCCAAGTTGATTACTTAATCATTTTCATAAAAACATCGCCTGTATATAATTTGCAAAAGACAGCTAACTGAAATACCTCAATATATATAATAAAGTGAGTATCTAAGTCACGGAACTACAACACGTAGCCCGAACAATATCCTGATACATTATTACAACTCAAGTCTAAAAACATAAAGTCAAGTCAATGTGGCATGGACAATCCACATGCTCACCAAATAAGGAAACAAAGCCCAACAGTAGTCTAAACCCAGATAATCATAAAATGAAACTAAAAGCCTAATAGCAGCTCAACACAGCAACATCAAAATATAACAGCACTATCAGCAGACACCAGTCAACTAAGCTCCGGCCTCCTGCTACCTGAGGTATCAACCCCAACATTTCCTGAACTTAAAATGGTGCCCCAAACGTGGGGTGAGATCTCTAACAAGAAATCTCAGTAAGACAAGGGGTCCTCAAGGATCTTCCACCCCAAGCTCACTTACATGTGCAATATAAGTTCAAAAATAGTTACACAATATAAGTTCCAAAATAGTGCGATGCAGCAGATAATCATGTCATGTGTGTTATAACTATTCTACTGATCAGAGAAGTGCAGGAATATGTCTATTACCCACACAATACCAGCCCTTGCTTTACTCGCCTACAGGACCACCCCTTGGCCTCCTGTCTAGGCATAACACCACATGCATATTATAAGACATTGTACTTAACAGCTCCATAGTATTTCAAGAAACAATACATGAAAACCACATCATGCATATAAACCATTGATGCTCTCCGGCAAGTATACCGATCGCACAAGTAATAAAATGATAAGTAAAGTTCGTCTCCACAGGGATTGGGATCGAATATCAAATAAATTTTCTCTTAAGGAATGGAAGATTTCAAATAGGGTTTTTGACAAATATTGTCAATTTGATGGAAATTGAATTTTGAAAATAAAAGACTTATTTTTGTATTTTTATTTTGAGAAATAAAACAAAGAACAAAGATTAATTTTTGTAAATATTAAAAAACATTGCAGCCAGGGTTCATTCACCAAATGATCCCCGCTTTTTACTCCGGATTGGTTTACAATAATTATTTATATAATTATTCAGATAAATTATCATCTAAAAGATTCAATAGTTAACCCTCAATTCCTTGCAAGGTTAACCCTTTAATCCCATGAGGAACCCCAATTCCTTGCAATGTTTCTCATGGGATCAAGCAATGGGCGCGGTAATTTAAGCATCTGTAATCAGATACACGTCTATTCCTAGCACGCATACAGATCGTTATCTTACCCCCTTTCGAGATCAAAACCCCAATATTCCTATCTAGGGTTTTGATCCTCTGAATATCCCCAACTATTAGATCGATCAATTCTAACAAAGGAAATATCAAATTCGCACAGAGTAACGATAAAGATAATTATATAAATCAAAAACCATAAACCAATCCTTCGTATCAAAGGTTCACATATGGATCGTGACCCTGACTACAATAAAAATGATCTAGCCGATCAACATCATGATCGCTGATCTAAAATTCAACATAAAATTAAAACAAAAGATAAAGAAATACTAGATGTAGATGAAGAACGAAGAACATCCAATGCCCTCCTCCTCCAATCTTCAGATCTGTCTCTTAACCTGTATCTGTGTTTTTCCTTTTTTCAGATCTGCCAAGTCTGCTGACCTAATTCAGCAAATGTCACATCTATAATATTCTCTTCTCCTTCCAAAAATGCCCTCAGAAAAGACGGAGATCTGTTCCCGCAAACCCGCGCTGGTTGGCGCCGAATTGGCGCACGTTTGCGCCACTTTCCTATTCATTGGCGCTAACTAGCGCCACTTTCACTATTCATTGGCGCTGACTAGCGCCACTTTCACTATTCATTGGCGCTGGTTGGCGCCACTTTTGCACACAAATGGCGCTAGTTAGCGCCACTTTCACTATTCATTGGCGCTAACTAGCGCCAATTTCCTTCCCTTTTAGGCGCTAGCTAGCGCCAGTGCACTGACTTACGGCGCTAGCTTGCGCCATTTCCTTTGTAATTTGGCGCTCCCTTGCGCCAATCTTCTGTGTTATTGCGCTGAGAAGCGCCACTTTCTTTCGTAAATGGCGCTAGGTTGCGCCAAGGTTCTGTCTTGTTGCGCTGAGGAGCGCCACTTTGTTGCTACCTCGCGCCACTTTGATGTCCTCGCTGCAAAGTTCGTAATCTGGTGCGGTTTTTGTGCCAATTTGGTGCTGACCCGCGCCATGCTTGGAACTCATAGTGTGCTATAACCGTGGAAAATTGCATTAACAGGTTTTTTTTTATAATTCTTCATTTATTTTCCCTGTAAAAATACAATTAAAAGGTGAATATTATTGACATTCAAAGAATCAATATAATTAGCAAATATGTATTTAATTTGATCTCTTATGACTCAATTCTCGTCAATTTTATCACAGAAAAATCACACTTGCCAGAGGCACATCAAACCATTCCCAGATTTAAACGTTGCTGTCCCCAGCAATGTAAAAGACTTAATCCAGGAAATATTCACTTAATCTAACATAACAATCATAGTCACTCTCAGATTCAATATGTCATATATGCCTGACTCAATATCACGAACTTCTAATAATGCCATCAGCTTCTTAAATATATAAGTCTACATTGATTATCCCTCACACAGATAAATAATGTTCACTCAACACTCAGTGTTTAAGGGTATCATGAGCACTCAATTACTCAAAGCTATAACACTACCATATGCTTGATTATATTCTACAAAATTCTTGAAATTGAAGAATCAAACACATGCATTAATTGATCAAAAGGACTTCACAGGTTGTAACTTTGGCTGGGGTAATAGGTAGGAAAATTTGGATAGTAGCTCAAACAACCAATAGATTGAAAACTGATATTATTTCATTTTTAACAATTTCAACTCAATTGTTTTGCTCCACTAACATTCCCACAGAATTCCGGGAATTCATTCCTTCCTGCCACCTTTTATTTTCTTTTCCTTTTTCTTGCTTTCTTTTCTTTTTTCTCTTTTTTTTTTTAAGGGTTTTTTTTTTTTTTACTTGACCATTGTGGAGCTTACCTCACTTTCTTTACTTTATTTCCAACACTTTCAGTGATTCAATCTCAACCAAGGTAAGTTATATGGATATTGGCTAAGCCATTAATCAGGCCACAGGTCATTTTACAATAAATCAATTGAGGCTCAAAAGGGCTAGCAAGGGAAAATTTCATACAGGTGGGCTATTTTGGGCCAAAAGCTAATAAGAACAAAATGCCTTTATCATATCAATCAATGCATGCATTACAGAGAAACAAATCAAGTTCTAGAGTATTACAACAGTGAGACCTTTCAACAAAAATTTCAGTGTTTAGGCTCAAAACCTCACAGCTATGGTATCAATGCAGATTCAAGAAAATTGACTCCAGACATTATCAGAATTCACAATCTTAATTCAGACAACCGAGCAATCATGCAATCTAATTATGCCTATGCAATGTTATGTCAGAAAGTCATACAATATATTCCAAGAATTTAATCATGTACATTAAAAAGATGAGCACATTTAAACCTGGGATTTGTTCAAAACACACCATTTTTTTTTTATAGCACACAAAATAACTAAGAAAATTAAAAGAGTTAGAATATCTCCCCTGATAGAAGAATTGCAGTTCTAAGGTGCAAGCCAACCATTCCCAGATTTAGAGCATTGCTGTCCTCAGCAATAATTAAACCCCAAGAAGGAAGAAAATCCTGCACAAAAGAACAAATAGTGGCATATAGAAGAAACTATAATGCACACATTAAAACATCAGAGAAAAATATACCAACACAAAATAACTTAAAAATACGAAACAGAAAAATAAACTAATATACAAGATCTCCATCAGCAAGGAGATAAGATCAGCCCTCCATGTCATCCCCCTCAGTAGTGTGAGATGACTCAGCAAATGAAGGGTCTGGTGGTACTGGTTGCCTTGGTGTATGGGACCACCATTCCCAGATTTGATCCAAACCATGGATCCATGTTAAGAACTCTTTGAAGCTTTGATTTTTCCGAGAGATAGAGTCTCGGTGTCTCTTGTCAAATTTCAGCTCTCGGTGTCTCTTCCAACTTGTATCAAAGAATTTTACCCCTTCCTTTCTTCTTGCCTTCTTCTTTGTAGGAGTATGCCTCCTTTGAGGCGTCCTTACCTCTTTGACATCATCAATTAAATTTTTAGGAAGATCTTTCACTTCCACTTTCGGGGTTCCATCTTTTTTGTCTTCATCTTTGAGATTTTGAGGAAGCTCAACTGCTACATCTTTTTCTTCCTTAAACACTTCAAGACTAAAACAATCGTCTTTGTGAGAAGACTGTTTTAAAGAATCAAAGACATGAATAGTAACAGTCTCATCATTCATTCTTAGCTCGAGCTTCCCACTTTCAACATCAATCAGTGCTCGAGATGTAGCTAAGAAAGGTCTACCCAGCAAAATTGGCATTTCAGCTCCTCCTTCCATATCTAACACTACAAAATCAGCAGGGAAGATGAACTTGTCTACCTTCACAAGAACATCTTCTATTATTCCACTAGGCTTTCTTACAGACTTATCAGCAAGTTGAAGAGATGCCAAAGTGGGTTTCAAATCAGTTATCCCCAAAGATTTACAAACAGACAAGGGCATTAAATTTATACTTGCCCCAAGATCACACAAGGCTCTACCAAATTTGGTGTTCCCAATTTCAATAGGAATATTGAAGCTCCCTGGATCATGACGCTTAGGCGGGAACTTCTTTGTAATTATAGCACTACACTCTTCACTGAGTGTCACCGTTTGGCATTCCTGCAACTTGTGCTTTCTTGACAAGAGGTCCTTCATAAACTTGGCATAATTGGGCATGCCAGCCAAGGCTTCAGCAAAAGGAATATTTATATGTAATTTCTTGAAAATATCAAGAAATCTGTCATATTGTTGCTTTTGAGCATCCTTATTGAATCTGCCAGGATAAGGTGCCATGGCTCGCACATATTCAGGATTCAATTCAAACTTCTTTTTTCAGCAACAATAGGAGGCTCTTTTTCTTCACCTTTCTGAATAGGTGTTTTACATCAGAAGGAATCTCCTCTTCTTTTTCTGGCTCCTTAAGCTTTTCTGGAGCTCCTACCACCTTACCACTTCTAGTTGTGATAAACATACAATCCTCCTTGGAATTTTTAAATGTGTTACTAGAGGAAGTTCCTGGATTTTTATCAGCAACTTGCTTAGCCAGCTGGACAACTTGATTCTCTAAATTCCTGATAGAAGCATTCATGTTTTTAGTGGTGGCCCTAGTTTCTTCCATGAAGGCATTGGAGTGTTGGGCCATTTGTCCAACTAACCTTTCCAAATCAGAAGGCTCCTTAGCTTGGACTGGTGGAGGCTGCAAGTAGTTGTTGGAATTGTAATCCAGTCCTGTGCCTTGAGTTCTCCTCTGAAAATTGTTATTTGCATAAGGGAAATTCTGATTCCTAGGAATGTTTCTTGGTGGAGATCTTTGCTCGTACCATACTCCATTCACTTGCACTTGTTGAGGAGAATCAGAAGATAACAAAGATGAGCATTCATTGGATTCATGCTCACCCTTGCAGTATTCACAAACCACAGATGCAACTTGCATAGTGGAAAGTTGCATCTTGTCCAGCCTTGAGGTCAAATTTGCTAGCTGTTGTGCTAACAATTTATTCTCTGCCAGAACCGCATCATTGTTATCCAGGTGTAGAATACCTCTCTTAGGCTTGGCTGTCAAACCTTCATTTTCATTGGCAGCCATTCTTTCTATCAACTCCAGAGTTTGATTTGCTCTCAAGGATTTGATGCTACCACCTGCTGCACCATTCAGCACCATCCGAACTTCAGGTTTACACCCATTGAAAAAGATTCGGACTTGATCACCATTAGTCATGGGGTAATGAGGACATCTCCTCATTAGATCTTTAAAGCGGTTCCAGGCTGCACACATAGTTTCACCCTCAGCCTGAGTGAAATTGGTGATATCATTCACCATCTGGTTATATCTTTCCATGGAAAAGAACTCAGCAAAGAATTTGTTTGATAGACTCTCCCATGATGGAATACTTCTTGCTGGTTGCCTTTCTAACCAATTCAAAGCCTTCCCCTTTAGAGCAAAGGGAAACAGTCTCAGCCTGACTGCATCATTGGACACCTGGGGGTGTTTAGTGGAGTCACAGATCATCAGAAATCTGTCAATGAACCTGTGAGGGTCCTCATCAGCCTCTCCACCAAACTGAGCTCTCTTCACCAATTGAATATTGAAAGACTTAAGCTGCCAATTATTGTTACCAATATCAGGCTGAACAATGCTTGAGTTAGGAATGTTAAAAGATGGAGTCAGAATAGTATCCATGAATGGATTGTCTGCATCATCATTATTCCCAGCCATATCTGCACTCTCTTTTATTCAAATAAAAATAAAAATAAATAAAATAAAAATATTCACAAATATTCACAAATCCAATCTTAAAGATCAAAGATTATATGATATCAGAAACGCCAATCCCCGGCAACGGCGCCAAAAACTTGATGCTCTCCGGCAAGTATACCGATCGCACAAGTAATAAAATGATAAGTAAAGTTCGTCTCCACAGGGATTGGGATCGAATATAAAATAAATTTTCTCTTAAGGAATGGAAGATTTCAAATAGGGTTTTTGACAAATATTGTCAATTTGATGGAAATTGAATTTTGAAAATAAAAGACTTATTTTTGTATTTTTATTTTGAGAAATAAAACAAAGAACAAAGATTAATTTTTGTAAATATTAAAAAACATTGCAGCCAGGGTT
>JAVKPL010003447.1:0-19872 GCA_032173675.1 Gastrolobium villosum
AAATTTTGAAAATTTAATTTTTTCTAGACTAAAAGGAAGGGGTTTAACTTGATGGGTAGAACTCCACATGGTACGTGGTTTGAAACCACGCGTGGCTTATGTAAAGGGCTAGAACATGGTGAGAAATGAAAATAAGTTGATGAGTTTAAATGAGTTAAATAAAAAGAAAGATTAGTGATGTTCGTAAACTGTATGCTTCCGCGTTTTGCATTTACAATTTATAGTTTTGTTTTAATTGATTACGGAGAAGGTTATGGTTATTAAAAGGAATATGATAAAAGGAAAAAGTTTGCCCGTAATTTAATTAATCCAATGACTGTGATTGTAACTGCGCTTAATATCGGCTGTTACACAAAGTTTTTCTTTCTCCAATGGTTCCTACACTACACGGTTTAGAGGGGGGAATGGAAGAGGGGAGAAGTTGGCTGCACTTTGTAAATGGGGACAGCCCTCTTGGGCGCATATCTTAAAGAGAAGTGAGGAGAGGTTGTCATGATGATGCATCATGAAAATTCTGGTTTCTTGTGAAGGTGGGACTGCACATTTGGTTTGAACAAGCAAGGGTTTGCTTCTTGTATACTCTATGCACATGCAAGGAAGTGAAAAGGGGGAAGGTTCAGATCTGAAAGTTGTCCTAAGTCAGAATTTTTCCACACCAACAAGCAAGTCATGCGCACATGGTGGAGAGGAAGGAGGTGTCATCATGAGTACATGTAAGAGGGTTCTCTAAGTCCACAAGCAAGACAGCTTTGTGGCAGCCAAAAAATCTGATTTGATGCAGCCTTTGTGCGCACATGAGGGGGGAAAATGCAGTCCAAAATCCTTCTTTGTTGCATGTGGAAGCAAGGGGCAGATTTGGCTCATGATGGACTGCCAAAAGCATGCAGAAATCCGCACATTTCAGCCTCATGATGGAAGGTGTAAGGTGGTTCTCCAAGTCAACACTCAATGCAGATTTTGTGTCATAAAAAATCTGCTCCATGACACCTCCATGTGCGCCTAAAATGAAGAAGGATGCAGCCCAAAATCATGCTAAATAGTACATGTGTCTTCCATGCAATGAAGTTGAAATCAAATGTGCACAAACTAAGGTGTGAGGTGGCGGTCATGCATGAAGAAAATTGGCAGATTTTCTAAGTCTCTTTTGCGCATGAAGGAGTGGGAATTACTCTAGCCATGTGAAAGTTTCTTGTTACACAAGACACCTTGTTGGACAAGGCTTAGGGGAGATAAAAGTGGGTTCAACATTGGGCTGAACATGATTGATCCAAGAGCCTCCTTGGGCCATTGGCCACACACACAAAGAACCCAATCACACAAGTCCAATAGTGACAAGTCCACACACACTAGCCCACTTCCAAAGCCCAATAAACACTAAAGCCTTCTAACACACACTCAAACTACTCATATGATTTTAATAAATTTCACCTGCCTACATATGCACCCTCCTATGTTTTAATTTAAATACTTAACTTAGTCTCATCCAAGGATAAGGATCAAAAATTCGCAAGCCATCAAACCTAAACCATAAATCCGAATTCTACACATACATCTATAACGTATAGTACTTATGTATTTTACTAATTATGCGGGATGTTACACTCTCCCCACCAAATAGGAATTTTGTCCGCAAAATAAACTTACTTAAGAGCTAAACAGTTCTGGGTAGCGTTTCTGAATGTCGTCCTCGCGTTCCCAAGTGGCTTCAGCTGCCGATCTATTGTTCCACAATACCTTCACCAAAGGAATCTCCTTAGAACGGAGTCGCTTGACGGATCCTTCAAGAATTTGGAACGGTTGTACTTGATACGTCAGATTTTCCTTTAATTCCACTTCTTCCGGTTGTAACACATGAGACGGATCGGAGAGATATCTCCGTAGCTGCGACACATGAAATACATTGTGAATTCCTGACAGATTGGGTGGTAAAGCCAACCGGTATGCAGACTCTCCAATCCGGTCCATAATCAGATATGGTCCTAAGTACCGTGGACTTAACTTCTTAACTCCCATTCTCCTTCCGAGTCCTGATGTAGGTGTGATTCTCAAGAATACATGATCTCCGACTTCGAAAGATAGGGGCTTATGACGCTTGTCGTAATAACTCTTCTGTCTGGCCTGAGCCCGCTGCATATTTTCCCGAATCTTCTTTACCTATTCAGATGTTTCTTGAATTAGATCAGGTCCTAGCATACTTCGCTCTCCCACTTCAGTCCAGCATAAAGGCGATCTGCATTTTCTCCCATACAAAGCTTCGTACGGTGCCATCTGAATACTGGAGTGGTAACTGTTGTTGTAAGCAAATTCAATCAAAGAGAGATAATTATCCCAGCTGCCTCCTAACTCCAAAACGCATGCTCGCAACATATCCTCTAAAGCTTGAATGGTGCGTTCCGTCTGTCCATCGGTCTGCGGATGGTAAGCAGTACTCAATCTCAAGTGAGTCCCTAATGCCCTTTGAAAAGATTCCCAGAACTTAGATGTAAACTTGGGATCACGATCACTGACAATACTCGTAGGAACTCCGTGCAGCTTCACAATCTCCTGCAGATAAATTCTGGCAAGCCTCTCTGTATTATACGTGGTACATCTTCGTGGATCCAGGATGAACTGCATACTTACCCTTGTGAGCCTCCTGCAAAACTTCTTGCTTTAACTCTTCATTCGGCACAACTAACCGGCCTTGGAATCTCCAAATATCATTCTCATCCTTTACAACATCTTGGTTGCCAACCAAATCGCGAACTAACTCTTCATCTTTCTGAGCTTCCTTAATTCTACTGATCAATTCATTCTCCACCTTTATATTTCCCAATCTTATGCTATTCCCTCTCTCGTCTACAGATAAGTTCAAATCTCGAAAGGCCTCAAACAATTTCAGCTCTTCCATCATCAGAGTTGCAGTGTGCAGTGTCTTCCTACTCAAGGCGTCAGCTACCACGTTTGCCTTTCCTGGGTGGTATTTAAGTTCAAAATCATAATCCTTCAGAAATTCCATCCACCGTCGTTGCCGCATATTCAGCTCCTTCTGGTCGAACAAATACTTCAAACTCTTATGATCGCTGAACACGTCAAACTGCGAACCATACAAGTGGTGCCTCCAGATTTTAAGTGCGAACACTATAGCTGCTAACTCCAAATCGTGCGTAGGATAATTTTCTTCGTGAGGCTTAAGTTGTCGCGATGCATAGGCTACCGCCATACGATCCTGCATCAACACGCATCCAAGTCCTTTCAGCGACGCATCACAATATACTTCGAACTTTCGGGTAGGATCCGGAATCGTGAGTACGGGAGCACTCGTTAATCTGCTCTTCAGTTCCAAGAAACCTTCTTCACAAGCTTCAGTCCACTCAAAAGGCTTGTCCTTCCGAGTGAGACGGGTAAGAGGTTGCACTATCTGAGAGAAATTCTGGATGAACCTTCGGTAATATCCAGCAAGACCTAAGAAACTCCTTACTTCGGTGACAGTCTTGGGTCGTTCCCAATTCATGACAGCTTCAACCTTGCTGGGGTCCACCGCGATACCTTCTGATGAAATGACATGACCCAGAAACTGGACCTCCTTAAGCCAAAACTCGCACTTCGACCACTTCGCGTACAACTGCTTCTCCTTCAAGATTTGCAAGACAATCCTCAGATGTTCCGCGTGCAGCTCTTCATTAGCTGAGTAAATCAGGATGTCGTCGATAAACACAATAACAAACTGATCAAGGAACGGGCGGAAAATGTGGTTCATGTAATCCATGAATACCGCTGGAGCATTCGTAAGTCCGAATGGGATCACCTGATATTCGTAGTGCCCATAACGAGTCCTAAAATCTGTTTTCGGAATATCCTCCGGTTTGACCCGGATCTGATGGTATCCCGATCGTAAATCTATCTTGGAAAAGACTCTGGCTCCTCTCAGCTGGTCCATCAAATCGTCGATCCTCGGTAGCGGATACTTATTCTTCACCGTTACTTTGTTCAGCTGGCGGTAATCTACACACAGACGTAGACTACCATCCTTCTTCTTAATCAAGATGGCTGGAGCACCCCAGGGAGAAGTACTCGGTCTGATGAATTCCTTCGCCAAAAGTTCTTCTATCTGCTTCTTCAGCTCGCGAAGTTCCAAAGGCGCCATACGATACGGGGCAATGGAGATTGGTCCAACTCCAGGAACAAGTTCGATAGAAAATTCTATTTCCCTATGAGGAGGCAATCGAGGTATTTCATCCGGGAATACCTCCTCGAATTCTCTAACTACAGGTACATTCTGAATTTGAGTGTCAACCGAGGTCTCAGCCTCGATCGACAAAAGATACCCTGCTGCTCCGTTGCGGAGCTCTTTTCTAACTTGTAATAGAGAAATGAGAGAGAAAGGTTGAAAATTACCATCTTTCGCATCCAGTGCGAACACCCGTGCTTGCGTAGACTGTTGATCAGCGTTCTGGGGGCATTTGTAAGCAAAATGTCCTTGCTGGCCACATCTGAAACATGCATTGTTGTTCTCGCGACAAACTCCAAGGTGATTCTTTCCACATGTAGCACAAACAGTCGCACCCTGTCGTCCAGTTGACGATTGACCAACAGTATAACTTCTCTTAAAATTTCCAGGCCGCGCCTGCAACTGCGGACCTCTGCCTCGACCCCTACCAGGTGCCGTTCTGAAGAACCTGCCTGCTCTGTTTCCTCCGTGGAATTGTGTGGGTGGCTTATTCAAATCCTTGGCCTCATTGATGATTCCTTCGGCCTGACGACTCTGATTGATGAGCTCCGGAAGTGTACGATTAGCCGTCGTCAAAATGAGTTTACGAATTTCCGGATGTAATCCGCTTTCGAACTTCTCCACCTGCCATTCCTCATCATAAATGTTCCGGTCAAAGTTGGCGTACTCGATCAGCTGCCCAAATTTGGCAATGTACTCATTGACCGACATGTTATCCTGCCTAAGTGACAGCAGTTCCGTGTGCTTCATTCTCCTCATTGCTTTGGGGAAATACTTATCCAAAAAGACTTGTCTGAATACGGCCCACGTCAGTTCAACGTCCTGAGCTTTCAGCAGAGCTCTCGCACCAGTCCACCATGTTAAGGCTTCTCCCATCAGCTGGTACGATGCGTAATCGGTCTTCTGCGCTTCCGGGCATGCCATGCGTTCGAAAATATGCTCGATCATCTGCAGCCATCTCGCTGCAGCCTCAGAGTTGTCTTCACCCTCAAAAGTAGGTGGTTGGAAGTTGCGGAAGTCTTTCAACCTCCGACGGGCAATTTCTTCTGCATTGTCATGCAGTGGGGGTGGGTTCTGATTCTGTTGCCTATGGTCGCGCCATTCTTGGCTCATATTCTGGATAAACGTTGCCAGTCCCCCAATAGTAGTGATAAGGTCCTCTTCCGCATCGCCAGACCTTCCCCGAGTTGAACCGCGACCACCTGCCATGATTCTGCACTCACAATATCATGAGATGAGTTGATCAGGCTCACCGCACGTTATTTATGGCAGCAGTCCCAAATGGGTACTCGGGTTCAATCCGGACAAGTTGACTATGCATCCGTGTCTTATCACAGAACGGCCTAAACAATCTAACTACCCTAGCTAATATATATATTCAAACACTTAACCTATAGCACATTTAGACAGTCAATCAGCAGATAAACACAATCAACAATCAATTCAGACAATCACAAGCAAATCCATGGACCAAACTGCTCTGATACCAATTAGTGTAACGCCCTCCCTTGTATGCATCCAAGAGAGTCGTTTGCTAAGCGGAATTAGAGTCTTTAACGTCACATAAGTTAACAAAGATTCTTATTCTAAGTTCAAACCCGAAAAGCGTTTCTAAAATCCTTATCACTTCTGTTTGGACCATAAAAAAATATTTCAAGTGTTTTAGAAGGAGCACGTTGAGGGCTTCGCGTGCATATAAAATAATAGAAAATCGGAGTTCGTTTGCTCATAAAAACACCACCCGTAAGGTGCACTGTAAAAATTTCAGCACTTAAATTCTTTTCACAAACGTTTTCCAAAACAGCCGCTGTTCATAAAAGTTCAAGGTAAAATAGAGATGATAGAGTCTACAGTCATCCAAGAGTACCCAAAATATTACACATTACAGTCATCCAATCAATCAACAGCAACAGTACAAGTCCATTCATCAGCAAGCAACAGCAAATATCACGTCTTCAAATGCTTTTACGTCCTCCTGCCATTTAGGAAAATAGCAGCCTCGAAGGGGTGAGAATAATCCCAGTAGTGTGGCAACAAAACCAGTAATATAACAGTATTAACTAGGCACAAAATCATAAACAGTCACTTCAACATATCCTTGTTCCTTTTCCTTTTTCCTTTTCATCATATTCATATATATTGCGCATATAACGCCTTTCCTTTTCATCATATTCATATATTGCGTATATAACGCCTTTCCTTTGCGCTTTTAGCACCGTCGTGCGCGCACTTCACAGTGGAATCAAATATACCCTGGCACCTGAGCTCCATGTGGATTCCAACTGTGGGCCTATGCGGACTGATGCCAAGTGTCCCATACCCCGGTACCTTGGGGATGCCTATATGATGCTTGCTCAAACACATGGTCCTGTACATAACTATTCTAAAACAAGGCCTATATGATCTTGATACATGCATGTCATGCTATGCTTTCACACACAAAGCGTAAAAATGCGGTATGATGTAAGGTGCATGCTTATATACCTTTCATATAGCCATCACGGCACATATACTTTTCATATGCGTTATGCTGCCACATAACGTCTTTACCTCATAATCATATAGCCATCACGGCACATTTTTGGCAGTTTCCTTTCATCATAATGGAACATAATACTTTTACGGAATATGGAGCATCATGTCACAATTTTATACCAGTAGTCAATAGTCACATTAGGTAATATCGCCTGACACTTACCTTGCGTGCCTTAAACAATACCAAACAGCAGCGAAGTATCTCACTTCTTAAGCGCACCTAAATCAATTACAACCAATCATTTACAGTGGCGATTTACAGCAGAAACAGTGAGCATACAGCAGCGTTTTACAGTGGAAAATAGTGAGCATACAGCAGTGTTTTACAGCAGAAAAACAGTGAGCATACAGCAGCGTTTTACAGCAGAAAACAGTGACGTTTGTTCTTAAAACAGTGAGCAGAAAACAGTGAGTTGTTCTTTAAAACAGTGAGCAGAAAACAGTGACGTTTTCCTTAAAAACAGTGGCAGAACAGTGACGTTTTCCATTAAAAACAGTGGGCAGAAACAGTGACGTTTTACAGCAGGAAAACAGCAGCACCTTACAGCAGAACAGTGAACGTTTTAAAACAGAAACAGTGACATCTTGGACCTCAAAACAGTGGCAGAACAGTGGCATTTAGACAGTGGCATTTGAACATCAAAACAGTGACATAAGTAGTGATATTTGTGCATCAAAACAGTGGCATGAATGGTTGCATTTGAACATGAAACAGTGGCATGGGTAGAGGTATTTACACATCAAAACAGTGGCATAAAGAGGGATTTTTGAACATTAAGACGGTGGCATAAATGGTGATTAAAACAGTGGCATAAATCATGATTTTTGGACATTAAAACAGTGGCATAAATAGTGGTGTTTGAACATCAATATGGTGGTTATTTTATGCAGAAACAGTGGCTCATTAAGTACTAAAACAGTGAGTATTTTTGGTGCAAAACAGTGACATATGTAGCATTAAAACAGTGAGCATTTTATGCAGAAACAGTGGCATGTGAGGTACTAAAACAGTGAGTATTGTGTGCAGAAACAGTGGCATCAAAAGGTGATCTTGTCCAACCGAAACAGTGGCATATGCATCCTCAAAACGGTGGCACTTTTATACAAAACAGTGGCATCAAGATGGTGCTCTTGCCAAACCGAAACAGTGGCATATGCATCCTCAAAACAGTGGTAGATTCAATCATAAACAGTGGCATATATTGAGGCATATTCATACAAAAACAGTGGCATAAACTTAAGCATAACCATGAGACTTTCATTCCATAACTTATGCATACAAATCATCATAAAATAGCTCCATCCTTATACTTTCACCATGTTCAATCAAGAATCCAATACAAGACATATTCAAGGAGACATTCAAGAACACACATGATTACACACCATGAAAGAGGTCTAAGTTCTAGGCTTACCTCTTGTAGCACACACTTCTTGCTCACACACCACACCCTTTATCTTTACTACACAACAAGTCCACCCTTCCTAGGAGGTGCTCTATGCGCATACAATGGTGAGAAGGACAACTTTGGACAGCTCCCAAGGTGAGTACCAAGGCTGGACAGTGAGGGGGAAAAGAGAAAGAAAACTCACACTTACTTGGTGTATAGTCACGGCTTTAAGGGTGTGAGGGAAGGTGAGTTGTCTTAGCAAAGTTTTTCTTTCTCCAATGGTTCCTACACTACACGGTTTAGAGGGGGGAATGGAAGAGGGGAGAAGTTGGCTGCACTTTGTAAATGGGGACAGCCCTCTTGGGCGCATATCTTAAAGAGAAGTGAGGAGAGGTTGTCATGATGATGCATCATGAAAATTCTGGTTTCTTGTGAAGGTGGGACTGCACATTTGGTTTGAACAAGCAAGGGTTTGCTTCTTGTATACTCTATGCACATGCAAGGAAGTGAAAAGGGGGAAGGTTCAAATCTGAAAGTTGTCCTAAGTCAGAATTTTTCCACACCAACAAGCAAGTCATGCGCACATGGTGGAGAGGAAGGAGGTGTCATCATGAGTACATGTAAGAGGGTTCTCTAAGTCCACAAGCAAGACAGCTTTGTGGCAGCCAAAAAATCTGATTTGATGCAGCCTTTGTGCGCACATGAGGGGGAAAATGCAGTCCAAAATCCTTCTTTGTTGCATGTGGAAGCAAGGGGCAGATTTGGCTCATGATGGACTGCCAAAAGCATGCAAAAATCAAAATTGGGATTATGCGTACCTTATTGGATCATCACAAAGCCAAAAGAAAGAAGGGACTACATGCCAGATCTTCCTCTCTATCACCTATTTCGATAAAGGCAGCCTCTGCGATGAGAGCATGATGGCTTATGGAGTTTAACTCCAGTATAAAGGTGAGAGGACCTAGCTAATAACCCAGAGAAAGTCTGTCATCTGTGCCCATGGGTCCACCTATCATGGAAAACCAGCGTCACACAAGAGCCTATTACTGTCCAACTATGCCCAATAACATCAGATGCCAGAAGCCCAATCAAATGTGATCGCAATAGGCTTAGTTACAATATTTATATTGATTATAATTGATTTACACAATTTTCCATCAATTTATTTAAACAATTAATAATAGTAATTATTTACTATATATTAATGCAAATCTAAGTTAAATCGATAATCGTTAACTTCTAGAATTATTATCTTTAATAATTATAATAATGGATTAATTAATAATTTTAATAATTTAATATTTGAGGTTATTGAATGTGAAGATACGGATCTCCTCCTAGTATATTATCATAGAAATATTTTAACCTTGAATCATGTATATCATTATAAAATACCAAACAATATGAAATCAAAATTGGGATTATGTGTACCTTATTGGATCATCACAAAGCTAAAAGAAAGAAGGGACTACATGCCAGATCTTCCTCTCTATCACCTATTTCGATAAAGGCAGCCTCAACGATGGGAGCTTGATGGCTTATGGAGTTTAACTCCAGTATAAATAGGCTAGATAGAGGACCTAGCTCATAACCCAGAGAAGAGTCTATGCCCATCTGTGCCCATGGGTCCACCCATAATGGAAAACCAGGGTCACACTAAAGCCTATTGCTGCCCAACTAGGCCCAATAATATCAGATGCCAGAAGTCCAATCAAATGTGATCGCAATGGGCTTAGTTACAATATTTATATTGGAATATCCATTAACCCAATTAATATTAAAATACAAAACTAATTAATTAATATTGCCCATAAAATAAAATTTCTAACATTCTACTAGTTGGTCTATATTAATTAATTTAATATTATTTTGAAAATCTTTTTAATATTATTTTGACAGTATAGCAAAAGGGTTTTATGTTTATTATGTTGTAGGAAAAGTGATTGTGTAATGTTATAGAGATTCGTTTTGCGTGCCATATTTTTTTCTTTTTCTTTTGTTTTAAAATGTGTGGGCCCCATAAAATATTGTGTGTGGAGGAATAGAGCTGTCAAAACAGCCCCCAGCCCGCGGGCTGGGCCCTATAGCCCCAAGTTTTAACCCCCTTTTTTTTCAGCACACATATGGGAGGGTTATTTTTGACCCTAGCCCCATTAACCCTCATTTCTTTTGGGTTAGGGTGGGGTTAACCGCGGACCAGCCCACTCTTTTTTTTTCTAAACCCTAAAACCCCAATTTCTCATTTCTCTCTCTGGTTTTCTTCTTCCAATTTCTTCTTCTTCACGCGTTCTTCTTCTTCGCAGTTGATACACTTCCTCAAGCAGTTTCTTCATCGTCATTAAGGCTTCCCTCTCTTCAATTTTCTCCTTCATATTCTTCTTCATTGTCTTCGTTGTCACTTGCAGCACGGTTGAACCATAAGGGTCTGAAGATGATGGGAATCAGAACCAGTGTTGTAGCCATGCCAGAGTCCCCCAAGAACACCGTGCTTGACGCTTGTTACTGGAGCTGGTGGTCGCACATGAGCAAACTTTCTGTTCTATGCTTTGATGGGTTTTCCTCAAATTCTTTGTTTTCTTGCTATGGAAAGAGAAAGAGATAGAGAATTTGGACTAGAAAATGACATTTCAGGTTTAGCTTATTCTTTTTAATTGAGGTTTTAATTGAGGTTCAGTGATTTGTAGGTTGTTGGAATTTATAAATTTAGTGGTTGTGAATATGGGTTTTGATAATCTAGATGCATTGATATTTCTAACGCAGGGTTAATGTTTCTAAATTTACTTTAACTGAAAAATTCTGATATTTTTTGTGGGTTCTGTTAGTACTGTAAATGTATAAGGATTTGTTTACAATGTGGCTTTCTAAGACAAACTGAAGCTGTCCAAATAGAAGAACACTATCTATGTGGAGTAAAGGATAATGATACAACATGATATATAGCTTTTGTATATATGTATGCAATTTAATTATCTTAAGTTCTCAACCATTTTTTGAGTAAGGATAATGTTACAGCATGATATATAGCTTTTGTATATATGTATGCAATTTAATTATCTCAACCATTTTTTGAGTGAGGATAATGATACAACATGATCACTTGCAACTTAATTCATGGTAGAGAACATGCCAGGACCTTCTTTGAGTGAGGAAGATGAGATTGAGGGTGGGAATGAGAATGAGGAAGGTGAAGGTGATAATGTTGACGGTGATGGAGGTCATACGGTGGAGGAGCCTAAAACACTAGAGAAAGTTCTGGAAAATGTGCAAGAGCTAGATGAGATAACAGAGGCAAAGCATATTGAACATTCAAAGACAGCACCTGCTGAGTTTAGAAGAGCAATTAAGGTTGTTCCAAGTGTTACTCTGATGCAGATTCTCACTTTCCTTGATGATCATTTTTTGAAGGCTTTAGAGAGTGCACAAGAAGTTACCAAGATGGTTGAGGCCACTAGGTTGCATTATCATTCCAATTTCGCTGATAATCGGGGTAATTAATTCCTTGTGTTGTGTTGTGTGTGTGTGCATCATTTTAGTTGATATTGTAGCTGCAGTTGAAGTTTAACCTCTTTAATTGCTAGTTGGACATGAATGGTTGAGCTAATTTTGGACTATATATGTATGCAATTTAATTATCATTTTTTTCCCTGTATTTCTATGCAATTTTGGACTACATTTGTTGGAGGGTTATATAGCTTTTGGCCTTTTGCAGGGGGAAAGTCCTTGAGGTTTTAAAAAACTGGCCTGAGAGGAGTATTCAAGTTATTGTTGTAACTGATGGTGAGCGGATTTTGGGACTTGGGGATGTTGGATGTCGGGTATTTTTGTAGGGGAATCAAACTCCTTAATTTACATTTTACTATGAAAATATAGACATGGTACTAAAAGTAGATGACTAAGCCTTTTCAATTTCTGTTTGATAATATATGACTAATGAACAGTCTTGATCACTGCTTGATAATATATGAATACTTTTGCATTTCAGGTTCCGCCAAATTCAACAGAACCATTAGGAATACTTTTGCATTTTACTCTTAAAAGTGTTGGTAAAATAGAGTTGATTTTTGGCTCGCGGGCTGGCCCTAACCCGTGGGGTTATATGATTTTTTGGCCCGTGCGGGCTGTTTGATATGCGGGCTTTTTGGCACTGGCCCGGGCGGGCGAGGGCCTAACGGGCCGGGCTGGATCAGTCCACAACACAAGAATCTTTTCAAAATCTTGAAAAAGTCACGATTGAAGCAGAGTCTTCTTCCATCACAGATTGTTCTATTTGTCTCACGGAGATTGGGTCGAGAGCTATTGGCTTGCCTTGCTCACACGTGTTTCATCGGGATTGCATCACAAAGTGGCTCACGATTCGTAATACATGTCCTTTATGTAGATGCAGTGTCTTGTCTAGGAATTATTAAGTAAACATAACGTACGCTGTTTTTGCATTCTTGGTCTTAGTTTCTGAGCTTGTGGCTAGCTTGTCTCTTAATTTTTTGTATTGTTCTAGTTCAGTTACTTTTCTTTGGAGTAAGCTGTCTGGGATTTTCGGAGAGTATTGCTCTGTCCCGTGGATTCGTATGGTTTCCTTTTAATTAGCTTTAGAGGTTGTCGTTCTTGTAAAAAAACTTGGTTTTTCTTTTGTCAAAATGTTTGCATCTTTCTTTGTAATATCCGTTTAATTATTTTGAATCTTGATTTACTTTTTTTTTTCTTGTATTGCATTTGGAAGAGTTATAAGCTTATGCAAAATCTTCACTCTAGAATCTAAAAAGGCTTATGTTGTATGTAACGACTGGTGTTTGATCTTATACATATCCATGTTGACACAAAAGATGACATAACATGAACATGATATATTTGTATACAAGGTGAAGAAATAGAGGACCAATCATATGATCGGATTTTTGCTTCTTGCGCTAAAAAACTAGAGGAAAATAAATTTTATAAAAAGTGGAACATATTTTATGAATATTTTGAAATTTCCCACTGCTAAAGGAATTGATTTTCTTATTGCTAATGTAGCCAGCTGTCTAGAGATATTGTTTATAATGGATATTTTATGGAAATCTATTTAAGGAAATTTTGTGTAAAATTATTAATTGTTTATGTTTGATTTACACAATTTTTCATCAATTGATTTAAACAATTAATAATAGTAATTATTTACAATATATTAATACAAATCTAAGTTAAATCGATAATCGTTAACTACTAGAATTATTATCTTTAATAATTATAATAATGTATTAATTAATAATTTTAATAATTTAATATTTAAGGAGATTGAATATGAGGATAAGGATCTCCTCCTTCACGTCACCAGATTTCAGGTCAATCGAAGCAAGTTGAACAATAGCAAAAATACCCGATACGTCCTGAAACGACAAAGAAGCAGCATAACGGGTTAGTGAACGACAGAATTTGGCAAAATTAAGGGTCACCTCACACCCTTGTAGGGTGTGACTTATACTTAGATGGTCGAATTCCATTGGGAATAGATCTCCCGGAACCAATCTCTCAAACTGAAGTTTTACCGATTTCCCCAAATCTACCCAAAACGTAAACCGTAATGCAGAAAATGAAAAAACTATGAAAAGACGCGTCTGCAGAATCAAATTCCGATGCAGAATCAAAGGTGCAGAAATCGAAATCAGAAACACAAATGAGTTCAAACGCAGAAACAAGACAGATGCGCAAAAATAAATATATTTTTTTGTTTTTTTTTTAACAGAAACGAAAATTAAAGAAAAAGAAGATGATCAAGAATCAGAAAACGATTTAGACCGATGCCATTTCCCTGGAAACGGCGCCAAATTTGACACGAGCTGACGAACTCGCGCAAATTAAAAACTATTTTTAATTAGGGTTCAGAAATTCGCAGTAAAATGGAAACCGTAATGCAGAAAATGCAAAAACTGAGAAAAGACGCGTCTGCAAAATCAAATTCCGATGCAGAATCAAAGGTGCAGAAATCGGAATCAGAAACACAAATGAGTTCAAACGCAGAAACAAGACAGATGCGCAAAAATAAATATATTTTTTTCGATTTTTTTTAACAGAAATGAAAATTAAAGAAAAAGAAGAAGATCAAGAATCAAAAAACGATTTAGACCGATGCCATTTCCCTGGAAACGGCGCCAAATTTGACACGAGCTGACGAACTCGCGCAAATTAAAAATTATTTTTAATTAGGGTTCAGAAATTTGCAGTAAAATGGAAACCATAAGTCGTCTCTCAAAGAAATTGATTTGGTAAAAATCGCTTATGAAAATAGAAAATAAAAGGGGGGTTTTGGATTTCGGTTGAATAAAAGACAGAATATAAGAACTGGGATTAAAACTTCGTAATTAAAAATAACCAACCTAAGGTTAGGAATCCTAGGATGTCCTTCATTGGATAAAAATTACCAAATTCACGAATGATCTCAATTGAATCAAAATCCTTATTTTCAATTGAGAACAATCGGATCATCAAATCTGATGATTATTCCTTTTCCATAATCGCAATTGCGAACCTCAAATCGAATATCCACAATCTCACGATATTGATTTGAGTTAGGTTAAAGAAACGAATCTGGTTAGAGATTGATCGCAGATCCTCTAGATAGATCCATGGAATCCCTTCCCCTTAGGTTGATTAAAAGGGGTTTAGCCTAGCATGGCTAGGATAAACATGATTAAAATTAAAGAAAAAAGAAGAAAAAGATAAAGAACGCGAAGAACGCTTCAGAGAAAAAGTACTTGATCCTCAATTTCAAAAATTCAGAATGAATAATAGTTTCCTACTCCGCCGTCATATACCCCTACCCAAATCGGGTTAGGGTTTAGTTCTGATAGGCCAATCTGTCCAAAAGTACGAAATATAACAAATAAATTAAAATAAAACTAAAACTTGGCTTTGGGCCACTTAAGTAATGGGGTTTTAATTTAAATGACAAGTCTAATAATAAAATAAAACTTCAGCAAAACGTGTCAATCAGACAACTGTGGACCGAGATATGGCCAAAATACAGAAGTAACGTAAAGCTGAAAAATTTTGACGAAAATAAATTAAACCCAATCAAAAACTAAAAATGTAAATTAACTCAAAACATCATTATTTTATTCAAATAAATCCTAAAAATACTAACCAAGAGTAACAAATAAGTGCAATAAAATATGAGTTATCACGCTGATAGCGCCAATGTCGCGCCAGTAGCGTGTTGGATTAAATCTTGTGTTTTTTTGTGCTTCTCAATTGGAGGCATTTCATACTCTTACTATTATGGCAGGAGTGGCTAATGTTTTTTTTCCATTAAAAAATGTGTTACCCATTATATGCTAATTAAATACAAGTCAAAGAACAAAATAGTAAAACAGTGGTATTGCCAGCATATTCAGAAGCCATAAGGAGGAGGAGCACCCTCAGCCATTGCAAGAGCTTTTTTTTTTCTTAATTCATTTGAAGTATTGCCTAAAATATATATATATAATGTTGCTGGAGCATACCTCATATGTGCATTTAAAGGAAATAATGAAGGTCATTAAAATTAAAAAAACAAACAAAAAGGAAAAAAATCGTGAAGAATAAATATAATAAGCGCATGTAATAAATGCAAAGTAGGATTCCTTTTTATAAATATTTAATTTTCAATAAAGAAACCTAAAAGTGGTAATAATTAAAACGGTAATAAAAAAAATAGAATATCGTTATCATGAAAATCAAATCAAATCAAATTTCAATATTAGATTTAATAAATCCAGCTAATCAATGCAGAATAACAAGTGAGGTTCAAATTCTATAAATTATACCACTTCATCTCCTCTGAAGTAAACTTTCTCTTTCTGTCTACATATCTCTCTCTCCCCCCTCTCTTTGTCTCTCTTTACATCTGTTTGCCAAGAATGGTTGCTTTTTTCTTAATAGTGACTCTAGTTTTTTTCTTTTTGTATATAATAGAGACTCTGGTTTTGAAAGCTCAACGTGAGAAGATGCTTACGGACGACGACGTTTTGGGCTTAAATCCATTCAACCTGAACATGCAAAGAAGCAATGTCCAATCTCGTGCGCAATTGGGTTACAACCACAACATGCAAATAAGCAATATCCAATCTCGTGCGCAATTCGGTCACAACCAAAACATGCAAAGAAACAATGTCCGTTCTCGTGCGCAATCGGGTTACAACCAAGACGTGCAAAGAAGTAATATCCGATCTCGTGCGCAATTGGGTTACAACCACAACGTGCAAAGAAACAATATCCAATCTCGTGCGCAATTGGGTCACAACCAAAACATGCAAAGAAGCAATATCCGATCAGGTGCCCAATTGGGTTACAACCACAACACGCAAAGAAGCAATATCCGTTCTCGTGGTGAGTTGGGATACTACCAAAACATACAAACAAGCAATATCCGACATCTTCGTGAGTTGGCTCACTACCATAACATGCAAAGCAACAATCGCCGATCTCGTAGGGAATTGGGTTACATCGAAACCATGCTAAATAGCAATGTCCGATCTCGTGGTGAGTTGGGTTACAACCACAACATTCAAAGCAGCAATATCCGTTCTTCTTCCATCACAGATTGTTCTATTTGTCTCACGGATATTGGGTCAAGAGCAATTGGCTTGCCTTGCTCACACGTGTTTCATCGCGATTGCATCACAAAGTGGCTAACGATTCGCAATACATGTCCTTTATGTAGATGCAGTGTCTTGTCTAGGAATGATTAAGTAAACATAACGTACGCTATTTATGCATTCTTGGTCTTTGTTTCAGAGCTTGTGGCTAGCTTGTCTCTTAAATTTTTGTATTGTTCTAGTTCAGTTACTTTTCTTTGGAGTAAGCTGTCTGGGATTTTTGGAGAGTATTGCTCTGTCCCGTGGATTCGTATGGTTTCCTTTTAATTAGCTTTAGAGGTTGTCATTCTTGAAAAAAATCTTGGTTTTTATTTTGTCAAAATGTTTGCATCTTTCTTTGTAATATCCGTTTAATTAGTTTTAATCTTGATTTACTTTTTTTTTCTTGTATTGCATTTGGAAGAGTTATAAGCTTATGCAAAATCTTCACTCTAGAATCTAAAAAGCCTTCTGTTGTATGTAATGACTGGTGTTTGATCTTATACAGATCCATGTTGACACAAAAGATGACATAACATGAACATGATATATTTTTATACAAGGTGAAGAAAGAGAGGACCAATCATATGATCGGATTTTTGCTTCTGGCGCTAAAAATCAAGAGGAAAATAAATATTATAAATAGTGGAACATATTTTATGAATATTTTGAAATTTCCCACTGCTAAAGGAATTGATTTTCTTATTGCTAATGTAGCAGCTGTCTATAATGGATATTTTATGAAAATCTATTTAAGGAAATTTTGTGTAAAATTATTAATTTATTATAATTGATTTACACAATTTTCCATCAATTGATTTAAACAATTAATAATAGTAATTATTTACTATATATTAATGCAAATCTAAGTTAAATAGATAATCGTTAACTACTAGAATTATTATCTTTAACAATTATAATAATGTATTAATTAATAATTTTAATAATTTAATATTTGAGGTTATTGAATGTGAGGATACGGATCTTCTCCTAGTATATTATCATAGAAAAAATTTAACCTTGAATCATGTATATCATTATAAAATACCAAACAATATGAAATCAAAATTGGGATTATGCGTACCTTATTGGATCATCACAAAGCCAAAGGAAAGAAGGGACTACATGCCAGATCTTCCTCTCTATCACCTATTTCGATAAAGGCAGCCTCAGCGATGAGAGCATGATGGCTTATGGAGTTTAACTCCAGTATAAATAGGCTAGAGAGAGGACCTAGCTAATAACCCAGAGAAGAGTCTGTGCCCATCTGTGCCCATGGGTCCACCCATCATGGAAAACCAGCGTCACACAAGAGCCTATTACTGTCCAACTATGCTCAATAACATCAGATGCCAGAAGCCCAATCAAATGTGATCGCAATAGGCTTAGTTACAATATTTATATTGATTATAATTGATTTACACAATTTTCCATCAATTTATTTAAACAATTAATAATAGTAATTATTTACTATATATTAATGCAAATCTAAGTTAAATCGATAATCGTTAACTTCTAGAATTATTATCTTTAATAATTATAATAATGGATTAATTAATACTTTAATATTTGAGGTTATTGAATGTGAGGATACGGATCTCCTCCTAGTATATTATCATAGAAATATTTTAACCTTGAATCATGTATATCATTATAAAATACCAAACAATATGAAATCAAAATTGGGATTATGTGTACCTTATTGGATCATCACAAAGCCAAAAGAAAGAAGGGACTACATGCCAGATCTTCCTCTCTATCACCTATTTCGATAAAGGCAGCCTCAGCGATGAGAGCATGATGGCTTATGGAGTTTAACTCCAGTATAAATAGGCTTGAGAGAGGACCTAGCTAATAACCCAGAGAAGAGTCTGTGCCCATCTGTGCCCATGGGTCCACCCATCATGGAAAACCAGCGTCACACAAGAGCCTATTACTGTCCAACTATGCCCAATAACATCAGATGCCAGAAGCCTAATCAAATGTGATCGCAATAGGCTTAGTTACAATATTTATATTGGAATATCCATTAACCCAATTAATATTAAAATACAAAACTAATTAATTAATATTGCCCATAAAATAAAATTTCTAACATTCTACTAGTTGGTCTATATTAATTAATTTAATATTATTTTGAAAATCTTTTTAATATTATTTTGACAGTATAGCAAAAGGGTTTTATGTTTATTATGTTGTAGGAAAAGTGATTGTGTAATGTTATAGAGATTCGTTTTGCGTGCCATATTTTTTTCTTTTTCTTTTGTTTTAAAATGTGTCGGCCCCATAAAATATTGTGTGTGGAGGAATAGAGCTGTCAAAACAGCCCCCAGCCCGCGGGCTGGGCCCTATAGCCCCAAGTTTTAACCCCTTTTTTTTCAGCACACATATGGGAGGGTTATTTTTGACCCTAGCCCCATTAACCCTCATTTCTTTTGGGTTAGGGTGGGGTTAATCGCGGACCAGCCCACTCTTTTTTTTTCTAAACCCTAAAACCCCAATTTCTCATTTCTCTCTCTGGTTTTCTTCTTCCAATTTCTTCTTCTTCATCCTCAAGCAGTTTCTTCATCGTCATTAAGGCTTCCCTCTCTTCAATTTTCTCCTTCATATTCTTCTTCATTGTCTTCGTTGTCACTTGCAGCACGGTTGAACCATAAGGGTCTGAAGATGATGGGAATCAGAACCAGTGTTGTAGCCATGCCAGAGTCCCCCAAGAACACCGTGCTTGACGCTTGTTACTGGAGCTGGTGGTCGCACATGAGCAAACTTTCTGTTCTATGCTTTGATGGGTTTTCCTCAAATTCTTTGTTTTCTTGCTATGGAAAGAGAAAGAGATAGAGAATTTGGACTAGAAAATGACATTTCAGGTTTAGCTTATTCTTTTTAATTGAGGTTTTAATTGAGGTTCAGTGATTTGTAGGTTGTTGGAATTTATAAATTTAGTGGTTGTGAATATGGGTTTTGATAATCTAGATGCATTGATATTTCTAACGCAGGGTTAATGTTTCTAAATTTACTTTAACTGAAAAATTCTGTTCTGTTAGTACTGTAAATGTATAAGGATTTGTTTACAATGTGGCTTTCTAAGACAAACTGAAGCTGTCAAAATATAAGAAAACTATCTATGTGGAGTAAAGGATAATGATAC
>JAVKPL010003448.1:0-20035 GCA_032173675.1 Gastrolobium villosum
TGGGAAACAATGCCAAGATGATACAAGAGTTCAAGAGCACAATGACAAGAGAGTTCGAATCGGTTTGATGAAGTTCTTTCTTGGTTTGGAAGTAAAACAAAATGAGAAGGGAATCTTCGTGTCACAGGAGGCTTATGCAAAAAAGATCTTGAAGAAGTACAAGATGGAAGATTGCAACCCAGTTTCAACACCAATGGAACCCGGTTCAAAACTCTCTAAGTTTGATGGAGGAGACCGTGTTGATGCAAGCAAGTATAGAAGTTTGGTGGGAAGCCTACGTTATCTCACATGCACGAGGCCGGATATCTCGTTAAGTGTCGGCATAGTAAGTCGGTTCATGGAGGAGCCGAGATACACACATTGGAAGGCGGTAAAGAGAATTCTGAGGTATGTTCAAGGTACAGTTTCACACGGGTTACACTACTCGAGCTCGGCAAAATACAAGTTGATTGGATATTCTGACAGTGATTGGTGTGGAGACGTAGATGATCGAAAGAGCACGGCTGGTTATGTGTTTTTCATGGGCAACACGGCATTCACCTGGATTTCGAAGAAGCAACCTATTGTGACACTGTCGACATGTGAAGCTGAATATGTAGCTGCATCTTGGTGTGTTTGTCATGCAATGTGGCTCAGGAATTTGCTAAGCAAGTTGGAGGAAAAACAAGTCGGTCAAACTGTGATCCGAATTGACAATAAGTCGGCTATAGAGCTAGCCAAGAACCCGGTAAATCATGAAAGAAGCAAGCATATTGACGTCCGATTTCACTTCATCCGGGATCAAGTAAAGGAAGGAAATGTGGAGCTAACACACGTGACCAGTCAAGAGCAAGTCGGGGACATCTTCACAAAGCCACTGCCGACGTTGCTGCTCAACAATTGCAAGAAGATGCTTGGGATGAAAGATGGCAGAACCATTTAAGTTTATGAAGGAGAATTTTTGAATAAACTTTAAATGTTTTGTTAGTTTTATATTTAATAGTCTTAATTAAGGAGTCATGAGTTGTAAGAAAATGAAAGGCCAAGAGTTGTAAGAAAGTGAAAGGCCAAGAGTTGTAAGAAGGTGAAAGGCCAAGAGTTGTAAGAAGGTGAAAGGCCAAGAGTTGTGAGAAAGTGAAAGGCCAAGAGGTGTGAGAAAGTGAAAGGCCAAGAGTTAGAGAGGCCAAGAGTTGGAAGTTTAGTTTTGTGGTTTATGACTAATTTAATGTTTTGGTCCATGAAAAGGCAATCTAGTGCCTATATAAACTAATCCATATTGTAAGCAATACATCACAAGAAAAAGAGAAATACAAGTTTTGTCTTCTCCACAAGAAAATAGTTGTTTTTATTTTAAGTTCTATATTATAGTGATACCACAAATTGCATATGCTTCTCCCTCTACCAGCTCCTGAAGCTGTCACATTTGCAACAATTGTGAGAAATTTACTGATGTCCATGATAAAATTTTATTAAAAGGTAGGTGAAGAAAGCTAAGGAAGTGTATGGAACTTAGCTAGGGATGCATGACGAAACTGTTTGCATACAAAGCTACAACATCAGAATTACGGAAAAATTATGGACACAAAGAAATATGACTAATCTTTGCAATTGGCTCACAAGCCTCACCTGATTCTCTGTGGGGTTCTAGATTGTTACTATGCCTTCTTTAGGTTTGTCTCGTTGAGTTTTGCAAGTTAATCCAACTACCCTTAACCTCATAAATGTTGTGATTTCTCCATGTCTTAAGCCAGCATCTGTCAAAGCTTTCTCAATTGATTTTTCCATTTCTGACTGTCTGCTTGCCTAAAGACGGATTTGAAATCATAAATAACTTTGTGCATATAAACTTCTATTATGATAGGAATATAATCTCACTCTCACATTTAATTTGGCCTTATAAGAAGCAAAAGATTTTAGCTGCTCGGGGCTCATATCTGCCTTTAGGAATTCGGGTTCTTCAGCTGTCTCCAGCATTTTATAAATCTTAGCCCCTTCACTATCACTGTCATCATAAATATGTAAACCTGTATAGTCATTCTGATACTCCGAAATGATCCAATCCACAATAGCAGAGCGTTTGCAGCCATATGGGTGATCAGTCTCAGCACAAGAACAAAATTCTTATTATTGGGCCATAAGTTAACAATTATATCTGCATGCTAAGAACCTGATCATTTTTTCTCGCATTCCTATTTGCACACCAGTCACAGAATTATATAACAAATTTTATCTATTTCGTCTTATTCTTGTGTACTCCATTATGCTGCTAAACAAATTTAAATTTATTGTGGCTACAGAAATTATATTTCTTAGAAAAGTCAAGACAGTTAAGTTAGGCCCAAAAGACTCCACTTAATTCCATCTATAGCCATCAAAATATATTATAACTCAGGTTTAACATTTATCAAGCAGTGTATATGTGAAAGAATTCCTTCATCGAAGGAATAAGATTGAAACCGAAAGCAAAGGAAAAGGAAAGCAGAGAGAGAAAGAAAAGAAACTATAATCTGAGTTTCAATAGAATGAATTATGTTTGAGAGAGAGAGTACAAGCTCTATATATAGAGCATAAAGCTGACTCATAAATGCGTCAGCAATCCTAACAAACTTTGAACAACTAATAGAAAAGAAAGGGAGCAGCAATCAGCTGCTATGCACACCATACAAGCAAAGCTAATAAGCTATATACATCTAACACTCCCCCACAAGATCAACAGTGGTGGACTGAGAGGATTTCAACACTTTGAGCTTGTTCCGAAAGTCAGCAAACATGGAGAATGACAACGGTTTGGTAAAGGAATCGGCCAACTGATCTGCAGCAGGAATGTGTTGAACGATTATTTCTTTAGCAACAACCTTTTCCCGAAGAAAATGTAAGTCCAATTCAAGATGTTTGGTGCGAGCATGGAGAATAGGATTGTGAGCAATAGCCACAGCACTCAAGTTGTCACACAAGATAACAGGAACAGATAGAGACAGCTGCAATTCATGAAAGAGAGATTTAATCCACAAAATCTCAGCACAAACAAGTGCCATACTCCTGTATTCTGCTTCAGCAGTAGACCGAGCTACAAGTGGTTGCTTTTTAGACCACCAAGAAATCAAGTTCGAACCAAGAAGGATGCAGGCCCCAGAAGTGGATCGACGATCATCAACATCACTTCCCCAATCAGCATCACAATAAGCAGTAAGGGGAAAGGAACCATGAGGAGACTGAACAGGATGGAAATGAAGACCAAAAGTAGCAGTGCCTTGTAGATATCGAAGGATGCGTTTGACAGCCTTCCAATGCTCCACCAATGGCTGACTCATAAATTGGCAAACTTTGTTCACTGAGAAGGAGATTTCTGGTCGTGTAATAGTGGCATATTGTAAAGCACCCACCACAGAACGATACAAATGAGGATCATCAAAGTTAGAAGAGCCAATCTTGGTGAGTTTACAACTAGAAGCCATGGGAGTAGAAATTGCCTTTGCTTCTTGCATATTTACACGAGCAAGAAGATCTCTGATGTACTTGGATTGATTGAGAGACAGAGAACCAGTAGATTGTCTTTGAACCTCAATTCCAAGGAAAAAATCCAAATCCCCTAGGTCCTTTAGAGAAAAAGAGGAATTAAGCTGTGAGATAATCTTTTGAATAAATGAAGCATTGTTACCTGTGAGAATTATATCATCCACATAAACTAACATATAAATTCTGAGACTTCCAGCCTTGTAAATGAATAAGGATGGATCACACATGCTTGCTTGAAAACCAAAAGACAATACTGCATGTTTCAATTTGTCAAACCAAGCTCTTGGAGCTTGCTTGAGACCATAGAGAGACTTGTGAAGACGACAAACAAGAGACTTGTTGGCAGATTCAAAGCCTGGAGGTTGAACCATATACACCTCTTCCTCTAGATCTCCATTTAAAAAGGCATTGTTGATATCTAGTTGTCTCAAAGGCCACCCATAGGTAAGAGCAATGGCTAAGATAGCCCGAACAGTGACAGGTTTTATAACAGGAGCAAAAGTCTCATTGTAGTCAAATCCTGGCCTTTGGTGAAACCCCTTAGCCACTAGACGAGCCTTGTATTTATTGAGACTTCCATCTGAATTTTTCTTTACCTTGAACACCCATTTACACCCAATAGCTTTTCTTCCATAAGGTAAGGAAACAAGAGACCAAGTTTTGTTGCTATGTAAGGCTGCAAATTCTGTTTGCATTGCCTTAAGCCAATGTGGACTGTTGAGAGCTTGCTTAACCGAAGAAGGTTCAGTATAGGTGAGCAATACAATGTTCCTGGCAAAAGACTTTGACCGAGTGATGATTGATCGAGGAGGAGAAGAGGAGCCCAGAGAAGTGGATGGTGCATATTCTGAACGTGAAGAGGTAGCACTGGGTGGTGAAGACAGTGAGGGTGAGCATGGAGACCTTGGTGATACATCAGAGACCATAGGAGTAGCTGCAATAGTGGGACTGTCAAGACTGCCACCAGAAGATGAGGCATCAGCATTGGATGAGTCAGCATTGCTTCTAGAAGAGCTATCAACAGAAGTCACTGGAGTAACACTTGCAGAAGCTGGTGTAGGAGTGCTGGAAGCAACCTCTGTGCTTGGAATCTCAGTAGTAGAAGTGCAGAAGGACTGAACATGCAAGGGAATAAGGCATGTGGGAGCAGCTTGAGGAGTGGTACTGATCTTCTTGGTAGTCCATTCCTTGAAAGGAAACCTGTACTCATTAAATAACACATCTTTTGAGATAAAAACTTTATAGTCAGGACTCAAACAGATATAGCCCTTGTGATGTGATGAGTAACCAAGGAAGACACATTCTTTTGACCTGAATTCCATTTTATGCTTATTATAGGGCCTTAAAAAAGGAAAACAGGCACAACCAAAGGACTTAAGAAAGAGGTAATCAGGCTTTTGTTTGTAGAGTTCAGTATGAGGAACTTTAAAAGCAATGGAAGAGGAAGGAAGTCTGTTTATAAGGTATACAGCAGTAGAGAAAGCATAGTCCCAATACTGCATTGGAAGGGAGGAGTGTGAAAGGAGAGCTAGGCCAGTCTCCACAACATGACGATGCTTTCTTTCCACAACACCATTTTGATGATGAGTGTGTGGACATGTCACTCTATGAATAATACCATGCTGATTAAGATATTGAGTGAAAACCCGAAATTCACCCCCCCAATCTGTTTGTAAGGCTTTTAGGGGTAGCTGAAATTGAGTGGTTATCATAGCATGAAATTGTTTGAAAATAGAAATAGCATCAGATTTCTGTTTTATGGGATAAAGCCAAGTGTATCGAGTACAAGCATCAACAAAGGAGATATAATATGCATTACCAAGAGATGATTTCACAGGTGATGGTCCCCAAAGATCACTATAGACAAGGGTGAAAGGGGTAGTATATTCGGTTTTGGATGATGAGGAATATTGTCTATGAGACTTTGCACAACAACAAGATGAACAAAATTCTGCCATTTTATTATTGATGTGTATATTACAAGATTTAAGTACATTTTTAAGAGACTCAAGATGTGGATGCCCCAAACGACAGTGCCACAGTGAATACAAGGAATCAGTTGGAGTACATGTTGTATTATTGATGCTACTACTAGTATTGGGACAAGATACAATGGTGTCACTAGTAGTACTAACTATGTTAACAGACTTGTTGATAGAAGAGGGACTGACACAAGAAGTATGAGTAACAGGAACAGAAGCCGTGGTAAGTTGCAAATGTGGAAAATGATACAAGCCATCAATTCCAACAGCACCTTGAAGAAGTATCTGATGAGAATCCTGACATTTCACAAAACAAACATCAGAATGAAACTCAAAGAATACAGAGTTATCTTTAGCAAACTGACTGACACTGATCAGATTTTTAGTAATTGATGGAACTAAAAGCAAATTCTTAAGATGAAGTAAAGAATTCGAATGAAAAGGTGATATGATCGAAGAGGAACCAGTGGCTGTTATGGGTAAACCTTGTCCATTTCCAATTAGGATGTGATCAGTACCACTGAGATGTTGGCCTTGTATGATATTCTGAGGTGTACCAGTGACATGATTCGATGCTCCAGAATCAGGAACCCACTCAACTAGTGGTGCTGAGTGTGAAAGAGACGAATCACTAGGCTTTGTTGAGATAAATGCCTGTGGTTGGCTCTGTGACCTGTTGTACTGAAAAGATCTTGCTGTTTGAGGCTGCTGATGAACGAAGAACTGAGGATATGATGTATGTTGTGGTGGTGGTAAACTCGGAGTGAAGTTTTCTTCAAAACGGTGCCAGCACTCCCTCACGTCATGACCAAACTTATAACACAGCTGACAATGGACGTTTGATCTAGTTCCACGTCCTCTACCTCGATTAAATCTCATTGTGGACCTCCCTCTTCCTCTGTATGAACCACTGTTACTGTTAAAATGAGCTTCTACAGGTTGCTCTGTTCGACTCTGTTTTCTGGTTTCAGAAACAGAGTCGTCTTCTTCGTCAGACTCTGGTTTCTTCTGCACCTGAGCACGTTGGGTGAGGTTCAGGGATGCTCCCTCATTCAGTAGCTGTTCATTCTGCTTGTTCAAGAGCTGCTCGTGAGCCATAAGCTCCACTCCTAAGTTTGCAACGGAGTATGCTCTGTCACGTCCATGTATCATCATTACAAAAGAATTGTAATCAGAAGGCAATCCTTCAAGTATCGTTTCAGTATGTTCTTCAATTGAGACTGGATTTCCAATTGATTTAAGAGAGTCACAAATCGTTTTGATTCGAGTTATGTACTCTCTTGCAGTCTTCGTTCCTTTCTTCATCGTCTTCAACTCAGATCTGAGTTGTCTGGATCTCGACTTCATCACACCATGGAACAACTTGTGTATATTCTCCCACGCTTCGAACGAATGCTTCACAGGAAGAATATCGTTTACCACTTGCTCAGAGATAGTGGATAACAACCAAGTCAGAAGCATCTGATCTTGTGTTAGCCACTCTGAATATTCAGAACTAAAATCACCGTGTTCTTGATCGTCTTCTGTCTCGAACTTGCAAGGAATCTTTGGATTCACTAAGAAACGTTGAAGTTGATGTGAAGTAATGATCGGTTCTATGATCTGGTTCCAGAAGAGATAATTATCTTCTGTTAACCTTGCAGAGATCTGGAAATTGAAGAGAGAGGATGGATTCTTAGGTTCCATCGTTGTTTTGGAGACAGATTTACTTTGACTGGCTGCACTTGCTTCTGTGTTGGTTGCGGAAGACATGATCGACTACAGTCTACGGATCATAAGGCTCTTGATACCATGAAAAAATTCCTTCATCGAAGGAATAAGATTGAAACCGAAAGCAAAGGAAAAGGAAAGCAGAGAGAGAAAGAAAAGAAACTATAATCTGAGTTTCAATAGAATGAATTATATTTGAGAGAGAGAGTACAAGCTCTATATATAGAGCATAAAGCTGACTCATAGATGAGTCAGCAATCCTAACAAACTTTGAACAACTAACAGAAAAGAAAGGGAGCAGCAATCAGCTGCTATGCACACCATACAAGCAAAGCTAATAAGCTATATACATCTAACACCAATTCTCATATTTTGTTTTTAGGGGAAGGTTATGCTTACAACTTTATTTTTACAACCTCTTACAATCATATCTTATCACTGTTGATTTCCGCCAATTAGGGTTATCATTTATTGTGAAGTAATAATTAATTAATGAGTTTAATTTGTGAAAATTACAATCATTGATTGGCAGAAATCAACGGTGATAAGATATGGTTGTAAGAGGTTGTAAAAAAAAAGGTCGTAAATATAAACTTCCTCTTGTTTCTATTACTCTATTTTTATTTATTTTTTTTTTAAAAAAAACTTTCAAAATGCCATGGCCCATGGGTGATCATTTCCATTGTGGTGGAATAAATGTTGGATCAAAATTCCAACACCATCTTAAATATTGATGTTTAGAGATGTTATATGTAGTAGTAGGGTGTTAGCAGCAGTAAACGAGAGATTAAGCATCCAGAAAAGGGAAATTTCTACGGAAACTATAAGGTGATGATGCTGAGAAGTTAAAGATTGGTAAACTTATAGATGATGTCATGTCATAGATTTCCGATACTCGGTAATATTACATAGATAATAGAGCAACCTATATATAGCCACATCTTAGTTGAGTTTTTCTCCTACTAGGCTTTACAATTGGCAACCACATACAATACCTTTTCCTTGAGTTTCTCCATTGTCTGCAGAAAAAATGAAACAAAATATCATTATAAGCAATGGCACCGTGCAGAACAATTTCCAACCACATACAATACCTTCCATGGTGCATACCAAGCAAGAATTCTTTGCCGATCTCCTGATGGAGCTGGCAACGTTTCTGAGGTGAGAACAGTGCGGCAAATCGAAATCCAAATAATAGGTCGAGGTTTCAATGGCATCAGCAACCCATATATGGTTTGCATAGTCTTTTTCCTTTTTTATAAGATTACAGAAACCAACCAGCAAATAATGAATACACATGTCACATCCAAGTTATGAAGAATGCAACTTTATACATGTTTCGCAAGCTAGACAACCTTTATTTATTTTCATATTATCCATCAGTTCATGGATTACTTGACTAGTCCGATTCAAGCAAGGTAGGATTATATGGGCAGCAAAGCTCTCCTACCAAGTTTTAAACACAATTATATTCCCAGGAACTCGAACTCGAGACCAATGGTTAAGCTGAAATAAACCTTAATCTGTTGACCAACATACTTGGTGGTGCAAACTGACAACCTAAGCACCTGACACTTTATTTGTAGAAATAATTGTTTCATTGAAACCTAATCTGAAATATCCAGCAGTATGTGCTAACCTGAAAACCTATATCCAAAACTATGATATCATAATTTTCTTTTGTAAGGTATGAATGATCAAGCTGTAAATATTCTTGATAAAAGATAATGATGACAGTGACAAGTTTACAGTCACTGGGAGGAAATAAATTATAATCCATAAAGGATTTAAAAGTTTAAATTGCAATACGAAAAAAGATAATACATTGCAATTACCGTAGATCCAGCAAGGTTATAATTGATTGGTGGAGATGAATCATAATCAATCGATGGGGAGCAAAAGCATATGCCAAGCAAATAGTTGATTAAACCACCCATGAGGATCCATTAGTCACAAAAACCCATTGCTTCCTTTGCTGGGCTGATGTATAAACCTCTCCCACGTACACAACATATGCAGCAATATCAAACTCACTGTATAAGAATAATGACAAGGGAAGGTAAAATATTTTCTTGCTATTCATTTTTAACTGATAGCAAAGGGACTAGGGCGTCAAAATACTTGGAAAGAGAGATGCCACTCAAACTTGATAATGAAATCGATTTTCTACCAGTGAAAAATGGCCTACAAAGGACAACAATAAGCTGCATTTAGAATTTGACATAACATGAACAAAGCCTAGTAAAAATTCCTTTTTTCTTTCTTTCATACTATTTTGATTGTTAGATACCTACTTAAACTGTTCCTTTGCATTTATAGATAAAGGCAACCACTTGGTAGAAGATCCTCTAGTCTGCAAGCGAAGGATATCCAGATCAAAACCTGACGGTATGAGCCCTGCAATTGTGTTGAATAAACTTTAAATGTTTTGTTAGTTTTATATTTAATAGTCTTAATTAAGGAGTCATGAGTTGTAAGAAAATGAAAGGCCAAGAGTTGTAAGAAAGTGAAAGGCCAAGAGTTGTAAGAAGGTGAAAGGCCAAGAGTTGTAAGAAGGTGAAAGGCCAAGAGTTGTGAGAAAGTGAAAGGCCAAGAGGTGTGAGAAAGTGAAAGGCCAAGAGTTAGAGAGGCCAAGAGTTGGAAGTTTAGTTTTGTGGTTTATGACTAATTTAATGTTTTGGTCCATGAAAAGGCAATCTAGTGCCTATATAAACTAATCCATATTGTAAGCAATACATCACAAGAAAAAGAGAAATACAAGTTTTGTCTTCTCCACAAGAAAATAGTTGTTTTTATTTTAAGTTCTATATTATAGTGATACCACAAATTGGTATCAGAGCTATGGAGAGGGGGAGTGATATGGCACTACCTAAATTGACGAAGGAGAACTACGAGAATTGGAGCATCCAGATGAAGGCTCTTCTCGGATCCCAAGACGCTTGGGAGAATGTTCAAGCAGGTTTTGTAGAACCACAGGACACTGGAGGCCATTCGGCGGCTCAAACCAAAGCGTTGAAAGAGACGCGTGCAAAAGACAAGCTGGCGTTATTCATGCTCTTCCGAGCTGTAGACGAATCCGGGTTCGAGAAGATAGCAAATTGTGAGACCTCAAAGGCAGCCTGGGACATCTTGGCAAATGTCTATAGAGGAGCTAACCGGGTTAAACAAGTCCGGCTTTAAACCCTTCGTGCCGAGTTGGAGGGAATGAAGATGAAGGACACGGAAGGAGTATCCGGGTTCGTTGCCCGGGTTCAAGGAATTGTGAACCAGTTAAAACGGAATGGAGAAGATATACCTGACACCAGAGTGGTGGAGAAAATCTTGAGATCTTTGACAGACCAGTTCGAAAACGTGGTTTGTGCCATAGAGGAGTCCAAGGACCTGTCTACACTCACCATTGACGAGTTGGCGGGTTCCCTTGAAGCGCATGAACAAAGAAAGAAGAAGAAGGAGGAAACTCTTGAGCAGGCACTTCAGACCAAAGCAACAATTAAAGATGAGAAGATGCTCTATTCTCAAAATTTTCGAGGTAGAGGACGTGGCCGCGGTGGACGAGGTACTAGCCGTGGTGGTAGAGGTCGAGGCCGAAGTCAAGAAGTGTATAGTGATGAGGCAGGACAGTCAAATCAACAAAACTGGAGAGGAAGAGGACGAGGTCGACGAGGAGGTCGGTCACATTATTCAAACATCGAGTGTTACAAATGTGGAAAGTTTGGTCACTATGCAAAAGATTGTAACTCGGACAAGTGTTACAACTGTGGCAAAGTCGGACATTTCGCAAGAGAATGCAGAGAGGAGAAAAAGGTGGAGGAGACGTCCAACCTAGCCACAGAAGGTGAGATGAAGGATGGTGTCTTGTTAATGACACACAGTAAAGGAAGTCGAGACGATGACATGGAGTGGTATCTTGACACGGGTGCGAGCAACCACATGTGCGGACATAAGGACTTCTTCAAGGAGATGAGAAAGGTGGAAACCGGACATGTTTCGTTCGGGGATGCCTCAAAGGTTGAGGTAAAAGGCCGAGGTACGATCTGTTTCCTACAAAAAGACGGGTTAATTGGCTCAATTCGAGATGTGTACTATGTACCCGACCTAAAAAGCAATATTTTAAGCATGGGTCAACTGATGGAGAAAGGTTACTCGGTTATTATGAAAGACCGGGTATTGTATTTAAAAGATGAGCAAGGTCGGCTGATAGTTCGGGTTCAAATGGGTAAGAATCGTATGTATAAACTAAATCTGAAATGTATACAGGTTGAATGTTTACAAGCCGAGGTGGAAGATAAGGCGTCACTTTGGCATCTCCGGTTTGGTCACCTACATTATGGTGGTCTAACCGAGTTGACAAAGAAGAAGATGGTGGAAGGGTTACCTGGCATCAACTTTGAAGGAAAGTTTTGTGAGAGTTGTGTACTTAGCAAGCATGCCAGGACCACGTTTCAGAAGATGGCAAGATTCCGGGCTAAGCAACCTCTGGAACTAATACAAACCGACTTGTGTGGACCCATCAATCCGGGTTCCTTCAGCGGTAAGAAGTATTTTATTTCCTTTATTGATGATTTCTCACGGAAAACTTGGGTTTACTTTCTGAAGGAGAAGTCCGAGGTGTTTGATGTGTTCAAAAGGTTCAAGGTGATGATTGAGAAGGCAACAGGAAGCTATATCAAATCGGTGCGGTCTGACAGAGGTGGGGAATATACCTCAACAGCGTTTATGTCTTTCTGTGAGGAACAGGGGATAAGGAGGTTTCTAACAGCACCATACTCACCACAACAGAATGGCGTGGCTGAAAGGAAGAACCGGACTATTCTTGACATGGTTCGGTCAATGCTGAAGAACAAAAAGATGCCGAAGGAGTTTTGGGCGGAAGCTGTGCAGTGTGCTGTGTATGTGCAGAACCGATGTCCACATTCGAACTTGGATGATAAAAATCCACAGGAAGCATGGAGCGGTCAAAAGCCTTCAGTGGCTCATCTCAGAGTTTTTGGCAGTATAGCCTATGCGCACATACCGGACCAGCTCAGAACCAAGCTCGAGGATAAAAGCAAGAAATATGTTTTTATTGGATATGATGAAAAAACAAAGGGGTATAAGCTGTTTGACCCCGTCAACAAGAAAGTCATAGTAAGCAGAGATGTAAAGCTCAATGAAGCAAATGAGTGGGACTGGAACAATTCTTCTGAGGTAAACTTTGAAGACGGAATCTCAACACAAATTATCAACCCGGCAAGTCCTGAAGCTTCTGATGATGAAGATGAGGTACGACAACCCAGGATGCGAAGCATACAAGACATATATGAGTCAACAAGTGAGGTACATTTTGTTTGTCTTCTTGCAGACTCTGAGAACATAAGTTTTGAAGAAGCCATCCGAGATAAGAAATGGCAAGATGCCATGGATGAGGAGATAGAAGCCATTGACCGAAATAACACATGGGAGTTAGCCGAGCTACCAGAAGGAAGTCGGCCCATTGGAGTAAAGTGGGTGTTCAAGAAGAAGATGAATGCTCAAGGGGAGATAGAACGATATAAAGTTCGACTAGTTGCAAAAGGTTATAAGCAGAAGGCTGGAATTGACTATGACGAGGTGTTTGCCCCTGTTACAAGGATGGAGACAATTCGGCTACTCATCTCACAGGCTGCTCAATACAGATGGCCAATGCATCAAATGGATGTAAAGTCGGCATTTCTGAATGGTGTTCTTGAAGAAGAAGTTTATGTGGAACAACCGCCGGGCTACATGAAGGCAGGAGAAGAGAAGAAGGTGCTGAGATTGAAGAAAGCACTTTACGGGTTGAAGCAAGCACCACGGGCATGGAATGCTCGTATTGACAAATATTTCAAGGAGAATGGACTTGAACAATGTCCATATGAACATGCTGTTTATGTCAAGAAAAATGGAGGAGACTTGTTAATTGTGGCTCTTTATGTTGACGACCTCATTTTTATGGGAAACAATGCCAAGATGATACAAGAGTTCAAGAGCACAATGACAAGAGAGTTCGAAATGACAGATCTCGGTTTGATGAAGTTCTTTCTTGGTTTGGAAGTAAAACAAAATGAGAAGGGAATCTTCGTGTCACAGGAGGCTTATGCAAAAAAGATCTTGAAGAAGTACAAGATGGAAGATTGCAACCCAGTTTCAACACCAATGGAACCCGGTTCAAAACTCTCTAAGTTTGATGGAGGAGACCGTGTTGATGCAAGCAAGTACAGAAGTTTGGTGGGAAGCCTACGTTATCTCACATGCACGAGGCCGGATATCTCGTTAAGTGTCGGCATAGTAAGTCGGTTCATGGAGGAGCCGAGATACACACATTGGAAGGCGGTAAAGAGAATTCTGAGGTATGTTCAAGGTACAGTTTCACACGGGTTACACTACTCGAGCTCGGCAAAATACAAGTTGATTGGATATTCTGACAGTGATTGGTGTGGAGACGTAGATGATCGAAAGAGCACGGCTGGTTATGTGTTTTTCATGGGCAACACGGCATTCACCTGGATTTCGATGAAGCAACCTATTGTGACACTGTCGACATGTGAAGCTGAATATGTAGCTGCATCTTGGTGTGTTTGTCATGCAATGTGGCTCAGGAATTTGCTAAGCAAGTTGGAGGAAAAACAAGTCGGTCAAACTGTGATCCGAATTGACAATAAGTCGGCTATAGAGCTAGCCAAGAACCCGGTAAATCATGAAAGAAGCAAGCATATTGACGTCCGATTTCACTTCATCCGGGATCAAGTAAAGGAAGGAAATGTGGAGCTAACACACGTGACCAGTCAAGAGCAAGTCGGGGACATCTTCACAAAGCCACTGCCGACGTTGCTGCTCAACAATTGCAAGAAGATGCTTGGGATGAAAGATGGCAGAACCATTTAAGTTTATGAAGGAGAATTGTTGAATAAACTTTAAATGTTTTGTTAGTTTTATATTTAATAGTCTTAATTAAGGAGTCATGAGTTGTAAGAAAGTGAAAGGCCAAGAGTTGTAAGAAAGTGAAAGGCCAAGAGTTGTAAGAAGGTGAAAGGCCAAGAGTTGTAAGAAGGTGAAAGGCCAAGAGTTGTGAGAAAGTGAAAGGCCAAGAGGTGTGAGAAAGTGAAAGGCCAAGAGTTAGAGAGGCCAAGAGTTGGAAGTTTAGTTTTGTGGTTTATGACTAATTTAATGTTTTGGTCCATGAAAAGGCAATCTAGTGCCATATAAACTAATCCATATTGTAAGCAATACATCACAAGAAAAAGAGAAATACAAGTTTTGTCTTCTCCACAAGAAAATAGTTGTTTTTATTTTAAGTTCTATATTATAGTGATACCACAAATTGCATATGCTTCTCCCTCTACCAGCTCCTGAAGCTGTCACATTTGCAACAATTGTGAGAAATTTACTGATGTCCATGATAAAATTTTATTAAAAGGTAGGTGAAGAAAGCTAAGGAAGTGTATGGAACTTAGCTAGGGATGCATGACGAAACTGTTTGCATACAAAGCTACAACATCAGAATTACGGAAAAATTATGGACACAAAGAAATATGACTAATCTTTGCAATTGGCTCACAAGCCTCACCTGATTCTCTGTGGGGTTCCAGATTGTTACTATGCCTTCTTTAGGTTTGTCTCGTTGAGTTTTGCAAGTTAATCCAACTACCCTTAACCTCATAAATGTTGTGATTTCTCCATGTCTTAAGCCAGCATCTGTCAAAGCTTTCTCAATTGATTTTTCCATTTCTGACTGTCTGCTTGCCTAAAGACGGATTTGAAATCATAAATAACTTTGTGCATATAAAATTCTATTATGATAGGAATATAATCTCACTCTCACATTTAATTTGGCCTTATAAGAAGCAAAAGATTTTAGCTGCTCGGGGCTCATATCTGCCTTTAGGAATTCGGGTTCTTCAGCTGTCTCCAGCATTTTATAAATCTTAGCCCCTTCACTATCACTGTCATCATAAATATGTAAACCTGTATGGTCATTCTGATACTCCGAAATGATCCAATCCACAATAGCAGAGCGTCTGCAGCCATATGGGTGATCAGTCTCAGCACAAGAACAAAATTCTTATTATTGGGCCATAAGTTAACAATTATATCTGCATGCTAAGAACCTGATCATTTTTTCTCGCATTCCTATTTGCACACCAGTCACAGAATTATATAACAAATTTTATCTATTTCGTCTTATTCTTGTGTACTCCATTATGCTGCTAAACAAATTTAAATTTATTGTGGCTACAGAAATTATATTTCTTAGAAAAGTCAAGACAGTTAAGTTAGGCCCAAAAGACTCCACTTAATTCCATCTATAGCCATCAAAATATATTATAACTCAGGTTTAACATTTATCAAGCAGTGTATATGTGAAAGAATTCCTTCATCGAAGGAATAAGATTGAAACCGAAAGCAAAGGAAAAGGAAAGCAGAGAGAGAAAGAAAAGAAACTATAATCTGAGTTTCAATAGAATGAATTATGTTTGAGAGAGAGTACAAGCTCTATATATAGAGCATAAAGCTGACTCATAGATGAGTCAGCAATCCTAACAAACTTTGAACAACTAACAGAAAAGAAAGGGAGCAGCAATCAGCTGCTATGCACACCATACAAGCAAAGCTAATAAGCTATATACATCTAACACTCCCCCACAAGATCAACAGTGGTGGACTGAGAGGATTTCAACACTTTGAGCTTGTTCCGAAAGTCAGCAAACATGGAGAATGACAACGGTTTGGTAAAGGAATCGGCCAACTGATCTGCAGCAGGAATATGTTGAACGATTATTTCTTTAGCAACAACCTTTTCCCGAAGAAAATGTAAGTCCAATTCAAGATGTTTGGTGCGAGCATGGAGAATAGGATTGTGAGCAATAGCCACAGCACTCAAGTTGTCACACAAGATAACAGGAACAGATAGAGACAGCTGCAATTCATGAAAGAGAGATTTAATCCACAAAATCTCAGCACAAACAAGTGCCATACTCCTGTATTCTGCTTCAGCAGTAGACCGAGCTACAAGTGGTTGCTTTTTAGACCACCAAGAAATCAAGTTCGAACCAAGAAGGATGCAGGCCCCAGAAGTGGATCGACGATCATCAACATCACTTCCCCAATCAGCATCACAATAAGCAGTAAGGGGAAAGGAACCATGAGGAGACTGAACAGGATGGAAATGAAGACCAAAAGTAGCAGTGCCTTGTAGATATCGAAGGATGCGTTTGACAGCCTTCCAATGCTCCACCAATGGCTGACTCATAAATTGGCAAACTTTGTTCACTGAGAAGGAGATTTCTGGTCGTGTAATAGTGGCATATTGTAAAGCACCCACCACAGAACGATACAAATGAGGATCATCAAAGTTAGAAGAGCCAATCTTGGTGAGTTTACAACTAGAAGCCATGGGAGTAGAAATTGCCTTTGCTTCTTGCATATTTACACGAGCAAGAAGATCTCTGATGTACTTGGATTGATTGAGAGACAGAGAACCAGTAGATTGTCTTTGAACCTCAATTCCAAGGAAAAAATCCAAATCCCCTAGGTCCTTTAGAGAAAAAGAGGAATTAAGCTGTGAGATAATCTTTTGAATAAATGAAGCATTGTTACCTGTGAGAATTATATCATCCACATAAACTAACATATAAATTCTCAGACTTCCAGCCTTGTAAATGAATAAGGATGGATCACACCTGCTTGCTTGAAAACCAAAAGACAATACTGCATGTTTCAATTTGTCAAACCAAGCTCTTGGAGCTTGCTTGAGACCATAGAGAGACTTGTGAAGACGACAAACAAGAGACTTGTTGGCAGATTCAAAGCCTGGAGGTTGAACCATATACACCTCTTCCTCTAGATCTCCATTTAAAAAGGCATTGTTGATATCTAGTTGTCTCAAAGGCCACCCATAGGTAAGAGCAATGGCTAAGATAGCCCGAACAGTGACAGGTTTTATAACAGGAGCAAAAGTCTCATTGTAGTCAAATCCTGGCCTTTGGTGAAACCCCTTAGCCACTAGACGAGCCTTGTATTTATTGAGACTTCCATCTGAATTTTTCTTTACCTTGAACACCCATTTACACCCAATAGCTTTTCTTCCATAAGGTAAGGAAACAAGAGACCAAGTTTTGTTGCTATGTAAGGCTGCAAATTCTGTTTGCATTGCCTTAAGCCAATGTGGACTGTTGAGAGCTTGCTTAACCGAAGAAGGTTCAGTATAGGTGAGCAATACAATGTTCCTGGCAAAAGACTTTGACCGAGTGATGATTGATCGAGGAGGAGAAGAGGAGCCCAGAGAAGTGGATGGTGCATATTCTGAACGTGAAGAGGTAGCACTGGGTGGTGAAGACAGTGAGGGTGAGCATGGAGACCTTGGTGATACATCAGAGACCATAGGAGTAGCTGCAATAGTGGGACTGTCAAGACTGCCACCAGAAGATGAGGCATCAGCATTGGATGAGTCAGCATTGCTTCTAGAAGAGCTATCAACAGAAGTCACTGGAGTAACACTTGCAGAAGCTGGTGTAGGAGTGCTGGAAGCAACCTCTGTGCTTGGAATCTCAGTAGTAGAAGTGCAGAAGGACTGAACATGCAAGGGAATAAGGCATGTGGGAGCAGCTTGAGGAGTGGTACTGATCTTCTTGGTAGTCCATTCCTTGAAAGGAAACCTGTACTCATTAAATAACACATCTTTTGAGATAAAAACTTTATAGTCAGGACTCAAACAGATATAGCCCTTGTGATGTGATGAGTAACCAAGGAAGACACATTCTTTTGACCTGAATTCCATTTTATGCTTATTATAGGGCCTTAAAAAAGGAAAACAGGCACAACCAAAGGACTTAAGAAAGAGGTAATCAGGCTTTTGTTTGTAGAGTTCAGTATGAGGAACTTTAAAAGCAATGGAAGAGGAATGAAGTCTGTTTATAAGGTATACAGCAGTAGAGAAAGCATAGTCCCAATACTGCATTGGAAGGGAGGAGTGTGAAAGAAGAGCTAGGCCAGTCTCCACAACATGACGATGCTTTCTTTCCACAACACCATTTTGATGATGAGTGTGTGGACATGTCACTCTATGAATAATACCATGCTGATTAAGATATTGAGTGAAAACCCGAAATTCACCCCCCCAATCTGTTTGTAAGGCTTTTAGGGGTAGCTGAAATTGAGTGGTTATCATAGCATGAAATTGTTTGAAAATAGAAATAGCATCAGATTTCTGTTTTATGGGATAAAGCCAAGTGTATCGAGTACAAGCATCAACAAAGGAGATATAATATGCATTACCAAGAGAGGATTTCACAGGTGATGGTCCCCAAAGATCACTATAGACAAGGGTGAAAGGGGTAGTATATTCGGTTTTGGATGATGAGGAATATTGTCTATGAGACTTTGCACAACAACAAGATGAACAAAATTCTGCCATTTTATTATTGATGTGTATATTACAAGATTTAAGTACATTTTTAAGAGACTCAAGATGTGGATGCCCCAAACGACAGTGCCACAGTGAATACAAGGAATCAGTTGGAGTACATGTTGTATTATTGATGCTACTACTAGTATTGGGACAAGATACAATGGTGTCACTAGTAGTACTAACTATGTTAACAGACTTGTTGATAGAAGAGGGACTGACACAAGAAGTATGAGTAACAGGAACAGAAGCCGTGGTAAGTTGCAAATGTGGAAAATGATACAAGCCATCAATTCCAACAGCACCTTGAAGAAGTATCTGATGAGAATCCTGACATTTCACAAAACAAACATCAGAATGAAACTCAAAGAATACAGAGTTATCTTTAGCAAACTGACTGACACTGATCAGATTTTTAGTAATTGATGGAACTAAAAGCAAATTCTTAAGATGAAGTAAAGAATTCGAATGAAAAGGTGATATGATCGAAGAGGAACCAGTGGCTGTTATGGGTAAACCTTGTCCATTTCCAATTAGGATGTGATCAGTACCACTGAGATGTTGGCCTTGTATGATATTCTGAGGTGTACCAGTGACATGATTCGATGCTCCAGAATCAGGAACCCACTCAACTAGTGGTGCTGAGTGTGAAAGAGACGAATCACTAGGCTTTGTTGAGATAAATGCCTGTGGTTGGCTCTGTGACCTGTTGTACTGAAAAGATCTTGCTGTTTGAGGCTGCTGATGAACGAAGAACTGAGGATATGATGTATGTTGTGGTGGTGGTAAACTCGGAGTGAAGTTTTCTTCAAAACGGTGCCAGCACTCCCTCACGTCATGACCAAACTTATAACACAGCTGACAATGGACGTTTGATCTAGTTCCACGTCCTCTACCTCGATTAAATCTCATTGTGGACCTCCCTCTTCCTCTGTATGAACCACTGTTACTGTTAAAATGAGCTTCTACAGGTTGCTCTGTTCGACTCTGTTTTCTGGTTTCAGAAACAGAGTCGTCTTCTTCGTCAGACTCTGGTTTCTTCTGCACCTGAGCACGTTGGGTGAGGTTCAGGGATGCTCCCTCATTCAGTAGCTGTTCATTCTGCTTGTTCAAGAGCTGCTCGTGAGCCATAAGCTCCACTCCTAAGTTTGCAACGGAGTATACTCTGTCACGTCCATGTATCATCATTACAAAAGAATTGTAATCAGAAGGCAATCCTTCAAGTATCGTTTCAGTATGTTCTTCAATTGAGACTGGATTTCCAATTGATTTAAGAGAGTCACAAATCGTTTTGATTCGAGTTATGTACTCTCTTGCAGTCTTCGTTCCTTTCTTCATCGTCTTCAACTCAGATCTGAGTTGTCTGGATCTCGACTTCATCACACCATGGAACAACTTGTGTATATTCTCCCACGCTTCGAAACGAAGAAATGCTTCACACAGGAAA
>JAVKPL010003449.1:0-19933 GCA_032173675.1 Gastrolobium villosum
TAAAGAATCTGGTAACTGTATAATTTTTTTTTTAATATCTTGTGCAATCCTGATTATGAGTTCTTCATGTTGACCTGTGAATGCTGCCTTTTTATTATTTTTTTGGCAGGATAAAAAGCAGAAAGCTGCCAAGGCACAGAATAAAGATGTCCAAGACAGGCAAGTAGAAAATGCACAAGATGCTCTGGATGCAGAAAAGGAAGTTAAACAGGAAAGAGTTATCACCCTTAGTCCGTTGAATATGCAGGATGTCAAAGAGGCCAAGAATCAGGTAACACCACGCTAAACAGTAAATAAAGGAGTACTTTATTTTTTTAGACTTCCAGTAGGATTCGTGTTCTTCATTCACATTTATGAATTTACCATAATTTACCTTTGAACTTCCTCATCTATGCTTGGATTCTTTTGTTTATGGAAATTGGAAAGCATAACTGATACGAAGCCCGAGTTGGAATGAGCGATAAGATTGGCTTTTGTTATTGCTGTAGAATGTCTAGTTTTGTTGTGATCTTAATGTATAATGTTTCATCTGACCTAGTTCTTGGAACATGCCAGGTTGCTGCAAGTTTTTCAGCTGAGGGGGCTGGAATGAGCGAGTTGAAGCAGTGGAACGAGTTGTATGGAGAAGGGGGTTCAAGGAAGCAACAGCAATTGTCTTACTTCCTATAAAAATTACTGAAGAATAGAAGAAAGAAATCTCCTAGTGTGGGAAACATTTTCCACTGAACAAAACACCCATCAAGCAATCAAGAGTTTGTTAGTGATATATTTTCCCAGAAGAATATTTTGCTGCTTCATTACCTTTACCTTGGGAATTAAGCTCTACCTTTTTAGTATTTTGCCCGTAGGCCATGAATACTACTATTTGGAATGTCACTTATGTACAAAATGGTGTTTTCACAGTTTGCTGTCGATCATTAGAAGCAGAAAGTGGCGTCATTGATTAGCAGCATTATATATGGTGTTTGTCAAACCTGTAATGTATAATAGAAATAAAGAGATGCGTTGTGATTCAATGTCCACACGTTCGATCTTGATGATGGGAAGTACCTATTCTTTTAGACTGCAATAAAATATAACTTATATAGAGCAATTTATGTAACTTCCAATTGAAAGTACAAAAAAAGAAATGCGGATTATGTTTTGAAGTTTCACGAAGTAGTAGTTTCGAAATTGATAAATTTTTTAGGTGCCAGGCTATAATTCTTTTTTTTTTTCAAAAAAGAAAGAAAAAAAAGAAACTGAAACACTATAAAGTGAAATTTTCGCGGGTAGGGCATTTTGACCATTGAAGTACAAATTCTCAAAATAAAAAATAAAATAAAATTGCAATTCAGTGTAGTTTGAAATTTTTTTACCGATTTGCTAACATGTTTTACATGTGGTGTTCTCCTAACAAACACTAAAAAATAAAAATAAAATAACAGGTGTTGGCCCGTGACAATAGTATAACTACGTGAATTATGATAAGATTTTTTACATATTTAGAGTTTGATAATGTGAATGGAATGAACATCTATCAACAAATAAAGAATTAGAAGATTTGGAGAATGTCTCGGGGATGATTTCTAAACAAAAAATATATGTTAAGTGGGGAAGGGAATAGATGTTTAGAGACTATTCTTCCTATGTTTAGAGACCGCCTATGACCACAAAGATTTGGAAAAACTCTTTATTTAAGCCTCACTCTCCCCTTTTTTATAAATAAAAAAAATCAGAACCTTCTTAGCTGGTTGAAAAGAAACATTGGTTATTTTGATGGAAGAATTTCGGATCAGAGAGATTACTTCTTCATTACTTGGTTTTTCTGGCTATGACACAGAAACAAATTCATGAGAGTGACTCAACAAACTTTCTTGCAAAGATACTACAATTTCCTACATTTCTTTTAGTACTTCAACACTAACAGATTTACATGCTTCAACATCCTTTTATGTTCCTGCCAAATGATGTTTCAACAGATAAATCCCTCCGGTTACAATCTTGTTACAAAACTTACATTGTATTTTTCTACCACTTGCATCAAGTGGTATACCAAGCTGCCATCCCATGTACATTCCTATGTGATATAGTTCCTACACTGGTGGTAGCAAGTGTCTGAGACTCTTGAGCACTATTACCAGAAGAAGCACCATAACTTGAGGCCATATTCAATGCTGATTTTTGAACAAAATCATGGGCAAACAAAAATAAATCAGAGCAAGACTCGAAGCACCAAAATATTCAGCAGGTAGAGTCTGGTTACTGGGAATGAACAGAGCAAGTATAAATTCTGGTTACATGTAATGGGACATAACAATAATAGTTAATTCTCATCCAATGAAAGTAGCTATTTATATAAGCATGCACCTATAGAACCTATTGTTACCTATGTATGATCCACATGTCTATCCAGAATGGTTTCGATATTTGGGACAGTGACCAAAGTGCCACGCTTGGACAAAAAAATTACCAGACTGCCACGCCAACAGTAAATTTTGCCAAAATGCCACGCGGCATAATTCGCTACACAGTGTAGCGAATTATGTATGCAAGTAATTCGCTACACAGTGTAGTGAAATATGCCACGTCAGGATGCACAGGACCAAAAATGCCACATGTCAAATTTTGAGGAATTCACTACATAGGGTAGCGAATTTCTCAAAATTTGACATGTGGCATTTTTGGTTCTGACGTGGCATATTTCGCTACATTGTGTAGCGAATTACTTGCATGCATAATTCGCTACACTGTGTAGCGAATTATGCCGCGTGGCATTTTGGCAAAATTTACTGTTGGCGTGGCAGTCTGGTAATTTTTTTGTCCAAACGTGGCAAAATTGTCATTGTCCCTCCATATTTTAGTCTTATTACCAAGGTGGTGCTCTTTGGGTTACATACTATAATATATCTCTAGGCAAGTTTATTGGTCATATTAAATTGTTCACTTTACACTAGGAACCTTAGTGACATGCTTCATTCAAATAGAAATCACAAAGTAGTTCCTGACACATGCTTCAGATCTTGAAACTCCAAATTAATATTTTAATAGACGCTTTTTCTGCATCCTTCATACATATGGCAACGACTTTAATACATGTAAAGGGTGTACTCTATATTACTGGACACACCAAATATATCCATATCACTTTAGTATCCATTACTAATTTGGTCTAGGAGTTTATTAGCCTTAACTCTATATATGATGGCCTCAAAGCAGCCCCACACAGGCTTCGGTTTGACAAGCTTTCAAATCTGAATCAGGCATTAACACAAATACTTTGCATGCAAATTGTATAGTACAAAGTAAAGAATGTTATCTTCTCAACTGCACAGCCATAACCAACCGATTTACAAACACTTTGAACGTAAAATTCATTTTAAATTTAGAAACTAAACAAATATGCAAGAGTTTGAATCCAGGAAGCCTCTTTGCAATTATGCAAGGGTAAGACTAGGTGCACGAATTTTTTTCACCCCACACTTGCAGGTTTAACGATGAGTGATTTTTTTTTTTTTTTTGGTTTAGAAACTAAACAAATAAAAAATATTACCAACACAACACAAACATGATTTTGTAGCCAAAGAATGAAAAACATAGTCGACTTGGAGAGCCACAAGAAGAAGCAAAATAAATAAAAAATCATGACCGACACAAACTAAACAAGTAAAATTGAAGCAAGTTAGGGAACCCAACCTTCAAGGAGAAGAAGATGGCACACAGCAGCAGCAATGCAGCACCCACGCACAATAAACTTGCAGTTGTAGACTTGCAGCAACAAGATAGGGTTTTCAAAATGGGAGAAAAAGAACTTTGGGTTTTTTTTTTAAGATGTGCGTTTTGTTTTTGAATCGCAAAAATGGTGGGATCGTACGATCCCATCGATTCCACGTTCTTGCACGATGATCTCACCGAATTGAAGAAGAAGACGATCCTACACACGATCTAACTCGTAGCAATGGAAAAAAAAAACGTAGGATCGACAGATACAACGATTTTAAACGCGATCTCAATAACACTGGTGACCGCCCAGTTCACAAAAAAAAAAAAAATTAATTTATTTTCATCGATTGATATTTTTGTTTCATTAGACATGTGATTTATTTTCTTTTAAGATATTTGGGTGATCTAGGCTTGATTGTTTTTTTTTTTTAAATAGCTTTTTAATTTTCGGAAAAAAAAATTAAAAAACTCGTTTAGTAAAACTCGTTTTTTAAAAAATATTTTGAAAACTATAATTATTTTCTAAATTTTTGTAATCAAATTTAGTGAACACGTCTGACTTACTTTTATTTTTTGTTTTGATTTTTAATTTTCAAAAATAAATTAAATATAAAAAATAACTATTTTACAAAACAGTTTTAAGAAAAAAAAAAATCAGAACACATTCAAACAGGACCCTAATTTCCGATGATAAATATCTATGGTTGCATGTGTGTTGGTCTTGTTGGTCTCACACAAACAAAAAATAGAAGTGCCCACGTTGTAACAAAAAACATAGCATTACCAAATCTCTCTTTGCTCGGGACAATGATCATATTGTCACCTTCTAGGCAAAAATTTATAGAATTGTCATGTTAGAAATTTTTTTTGGCCAAAATGCCATGTCACGATCCCATGATCTCACAAGTGAGAATGGACAAGAAACGTGACAACGTCTGAATGGTCAACCATTCTTACTAAGCATCCCAGCGAGAATTATAGAATGTTGACACATGGTAAAAGTATAGGTATCCTGTACTTTTGCAGAGAATGCTTGTGCTTTGGCCACGTGTCAGCATTCTGTCATTCTCGCTGGGCTGCTCAGCTTATTGACCATTCAGACGCTGGCACGTGTCCAGTCCATTCTCGTTTGTCAGATCAACGGGTTTGTGACGTGGCATTTTAGTAAAAAAAAATCCCGGCGTGACAATCCTATAAATTTTTATTAAACGGGTGTCAATTTTGTTAATGTCCCTTTTTGATCTTCTCATTCCATGAACTATATACATTCCAACATTTTCCCTCCTCACGCCGAGAAAAAAAAAAAGAACCAAAATATTCTTACATGTTTGTATACGTTGAAAAGCTTGTGCATCAAATTTGTGAGTAGTCTCAAATTGTGAGTGAGAGCACTGGATAAGGAAAACATGAACAAGTAAGAAAAAAATTTCCCATGTGGAGAGCGAAAAACCAAAAAGCTTTGTTTTTATGTGAGTTTTGGGAGCATGAACAGGTTTCTTTAATCTCAGCTTATTGAAATTGCATACGCACTTCAAGATGTAATGGTGAATGAGGACTATAATAAGTAAGAAAACAGTTTCCAGAAAAATTAAGTTTTTTGGTGGTTCATGGTAATTCCACTGAATTGAAACAACTCCTGGTAAACAAAAATCTCAATTTTGCCATGATAAGAGAAGAAACATATGTGAACAATGAACTCAATCAAAAATCCTAAACATCATGAAATTAAGCTAGAAAAGTGAGGGTAAAAAACTAAGCTATAAACAAACCTAAGTCAAGCATCAACCCATTAACCATTGAATTTTTTTCAAATTTTACAGGGGACGGCGGCCCTCCATTGGGTCCGCCCCTGCGCACAACAACTCATTGTGTAATACATTCGACCTTTGTAGTTCTTTATTTTTTTAATAATTCATTATATGAAATTATGAGTTTGCTAAAAAGGGAAAAACACATGAGAAAAATCGAGAAATTGATGAACCATGAGCACAACATGTGACCATGATTGAGACCTTTTTTTTCATTTTGAAAATCTTGCTTCTCACCTTTTAATTACAAAAAATGGTAAAGCCATCTATCAAAGTATCAACTTGCTCCAAAGTGCATTTAGTAATATCTCATTTAGCTATGTTTATAACTTGTTGAGACGTAATTACAAGTGGCAAAAATGAGCCAACTCATTGGGTTGGCTCGTAACCCGACAAAAATGAACCGGGTTGGGTTGGCATAAATGAGCTGCCAACCCGACCCGGACAAAAACGAGCCAGCCCGCAAGTCAAACGGGCCAGCTCGCCAGCTCGCATGTTGGGGTTTTTTTTAAAAAAAAAAAAATAGTAATATCAAAAACTGCCGTAGTTGTACCCATCGTTCTTGCTTCTCACTTTCTTTCATCAGTCGTCACTTTCTTTTCTTTATCGTACCCATCCCTCTCTTTTTTCTTGCTCGTCTTCGCTGACTGAGACTCGGAATGCCAGCAGATTTTTCCCTACCATGTTCTTTCTTTTTTTCGCTCATCTTCTGCCTTCTGATTTCTTCTTCATGGTAATCACGGTCGTCACTTTCTATTCCGTACTCTTTAGTTTAATTTAAGATCCATTCATGCTATAATACAATTGTTTATTCAGTAAAACATTCGCTTCTAGAGATTTTTCGACGATAATCATTTGTCAATTAAATATATTGTATGCTATTATTTTATTTGAAAGATATTCGGTTTTGTCTCTGAACTCATGTTTAGATTCATAGCTTAATTTGGATTTATATAGTTATGAGTGCTCTCTCTGCTTGATGTTGATTTTGAAATTGTGTACATGGCTATGATAGAATAGAATGCATATATGTATAACTTTGTGAAATAGTGTATGTCGTTGGTGACAGAGCTATTCATTTTCATAAATTCATAATCCTTGGGTCTTGTAACTTCTACTTTTTGGATTTGCTTGGCTGTTTAAAGTTTAAAGTTTGAAAGTTTAAACTCATAGAATTGTGCAGAACAGATAGAGAGATTGGCATGTGTTGGACCACAAAACTTGATTTGCCTAAGATACAATGTAGTAGACCAAAAACATAATTTAAACAACAACTTCAGTACCTATAACGCTTGGTGTTAAGGTAAAGGGAACATAATCCATTTTTTTTTAGCCAACCCGCTGACAATATTTCGAGCCAATCCGCAAGATTTGTTTGAGCCAACACGCGAGCTTATTTTTGAGCCAACCCGCGAGCCAACCCTAACCCAACTCGGGTCGGGTTAGGTTGGGTTTTCTGGTCTTTTTTTTTTTAGCCAACCCAAACCTGGTTCGTTTTTTCGGGTTGAACACGGATTGGACCGGGTCGAGCCGGGTTGACCCGTTTTTCCAACCCTAAACTTAATATACGGCCACAATTTACATCTTCTAGAAAATGAAGGTAAAACGCAAACAATTCATTCACGTACATTATAAATGCCTAAGTTTAAAACTCAGTAATGTGTTCACCAAAATTCTGATCTTAAAATCCTAACCGATTTTCTCTAGTTATCTAGATAAGGAATCAAAGAATTATGACCAGAATAGAATAAGAAGATATCAAAAGAAAATGAACTTAGCGAGAATTCACCTATTCCATTTTAAGATAGAAACTTTAATACTTATTTAATGTCATTGATCACAATTGCCTTGCCGCTCAATCCACTGACTAAATATCGTGTCATTATCAAAGGGGTTTTCACAAACGGTAGTAAAATCGGACCTCTCTCTTAGAGTGGCAAAGCGGGCGACTCATCCTGCCCTATTTTTTATAGTGGACTGAGAAAGTCAACCTACCTTTAATTTTCTTTTTCCTTTTCTTCGTTTTTTATTATTTGCAAAGAATTTTATTCTTATTCTGTTATGAGGGAGTCTAATCTCAGTGACCCATTTTCCCTAGTGCCTCTGTCTCACTCCCCTATAGAGATTTTTCTTGCAAAGATTCTTGAAAAAACTCGTTTATGCAGAGTTCAGAGATGGATTTGCCAAGGAAGTGAGAACAGAGGACCCATTCCCTCGACTTTCGTGGTAGAATTTTTGCAAGATGTCTCTTTAGTGGAAGTACAGAGAGGACCCCAAAGGGCTCTGAGTAATCAAACACAGGGTTTGGGTTAGAAATAGTGTCATTCGTTGGTAGCCAATAAGAGAAAATTGAGTCCAAGGTGTTTGTCCCACTTGACAAATCAGCTTTGATAAAAAGGATCCAATATCAAACATCATCTTGCATTCCCTCCATGATTTTGGAAAAACCTTCTAAATGGGGAAGAGTTTTACAAAGTGATATAGGAAAATGGGCATTGAATAAAAATTGGTCTCCTTTCCTACCTAAAGGAAAGAAAACAATTTAACAATGTTTCAGTTTCGAGGAAAATGATATAAATTATGAAGGAAGTCTATCTTTAACAAAAAAAAATTATGAAGGAAGTGAAATAATTATTGTACCTTCATAACAAGGTGATCCCGAAAAAAGAAAATGGATTGGTTTATGTTAGATTAGGTTAGGTGTAACGTAAAGTAGACTTGGCAAGACGAGCTTAGTAGGTTAACGAGTTGAAAACTCAGTCCGTCCCACACTGTTTAGTGGGCAGCGTTAGCTGGTCCGTCGGGTCGATCTCATTTTTATAATGATCCTAGCCTAATTAAATGCTGAATTACATTGTGATATTTAATTAATAAGATTACTTAAGTGATAGGCTTAATACAAAGGTTAGATTAAATATTAATTCTACACATTGTTGATAAAATAAGTAAGAAAGCTTAGTTCAATCAATGTGAGCCTAAGTGAGTGTTTCGGGGCAAAAATAGTTGTAGGAAAATTACCCTGAATGTAAAAGTAAAGTTAGAAATATGATGGTAAAAATAGTTTAGACTAATAGGTAAAGATTGAAAGAGAATGGAAGTAACTAGATAGTTTATACCCAGAGAGGTGATACATCTCATTCAAACTCCTTTCCTTCCTTATTTTCTCTCATTTCCTCGACATTCTCTCCTACGTCTTCTTCCCATCGACAGAGAGCAAGAATCCATTGTTGAAAAACTTGATTTCCAACTTCTCTATTTCTCAATCAAATAACTTGATTCTTGAATCAAAGTTGCTTAGAATCTCCATACAAACGTAACCCCTATTTCAAATATCCTTGAAAGTGTGTGTGTGTGTGTGTAAAGAGAAAAATGAAAGGGAAAGTGGTGACCCATTATTGATTGAGTCTCTTGAAGCGGTCAATTGCTTGAAGTGAGGCTTCGAATCTCTTCCTTGGGTGATTTCTAGGTGAGTTGGTGTTAAAAAATCCTAGTTTCCTTTGAGTTTTGTGGAAGATTAATTTCTAGGTTTTACTATGAAAATGAGTCTTTGAATGAGGTAGTTAGAGCCTGATTGAGGCTTAGGCCAAATTAAGAAAAGTGTTGAGATGATGATTTTAATGGTGAAAATATATTTCAAAAATCATTTTACCCATCTTCATTAAATTTTGAAAATTAGGCCTATATATTGTGAATTCTTGCATTTCAAGTAATGTGACTTGGATTTTTTATATTAATTGTGTTCATGGTGCTTCTAGGTTGGAGGAAAGTGGACCTATCCTGATCGATCAAGCATTGGAGGAGCCAAAGGAGCTTGATATTGACTTGAGATATTTCAAGTGAAGGTGAGTTCATGACCATATGAGTGGTGTATGGATTCCCTTGTGTTGTTGATTGTGAATATATATATATATATATATATATATATATATATATATATATATTGATATTCATACAATTGCAATTGAAGGTGTGTTGATCTGGATTGCAATTGAATCTTGTCAAGTAGGTGATTATTTGGCAAGTTATTGATTATTGCTTAGAAAGCAAGCTAGTGGTTGTGGACCTTTGGTGCTTGGACCAATCTTTGGGTAGGAAGCATTACAAGGTAAGCTTTCGGACTTTGGAATTTATCCCTTTGTTGTTCCATCAAGTCCCGAATGGACTGTGATTTTTTGGTATATGTAAATTTCATGAATTATGAGTTTTGTGTATATTTTTTTTGTGCCACATAAGACGATTGTTTCCTTGTATGAGGCATAAGACAGTTGTTTCCTTATGCATAGTATGTTGCAAGACGATTGCTTCCTTGCGTAATGCATATGTTGTAGATCTCTGGCCAATAAATTCATATATGTTTTTGTGTATATTGTTTTTGTGCCACATAAGACAGTTGTTTCCTTATATATTTATATGCTTTATTTTCATAATGTCACGTTTTTATGCCAATGTATACCTCACCCATGTTGTAGGGATCCCTTTTCAGGTACAGATGTTGCAAGGGCCTCTAGTGGGAAGTGGTCGTACTTGAGCTAGATTGTCATATGATGATAGCATGTCATTTTGTGTGTGTGTGTGTGTGTGTGTGTTTGTGTGTGTGTGTGTGTGTGTGTGTTGTGTACATTTTGGGACTTAGCCCATGATCATTGTAATGTTAGTTGTTACATGTTGTATATAGTCAATAACTTTGATCATGTGTGTGTGTGTGTGTGTGTGAGAGAGAGAGGGTGTGTGTGTGAGGCGTGTGATGTACATTTTGGGACTTAGCCCATGATCATTGTAATGTTAGTTGTTACATGTTGTATATAGTCAATAACTTTAATCATGTGTGTAGTAGCTAAGTTCTTTTGAAACACATTGATGTATTTGAGATATGGAGACAATTGCTATCATCTGATAATTTATGTTAGTGCTTATTATAGATTTGTACAAGGACTTATGTAAGAGATAAATTGAAGAAAATGATGGGATATGAATGCCACAATATGTATTGGATCATTGTTGGTCATCCCTAGTCTATTAGGTATTTAATTCACCCAACTCTCCATCATGTCTAGAGGGCGCTAAAGCACTCTTGGTGGCCTAAAAATACCAATTTCCCCTACCAGGACGGGCTACGTGTGAAAAATGTGTTCGCTGTTTGATTTTAGCACGAACGTAATTTATTAAAATTAGCATAAATCGAGCTACATAGCTCCAAATTGAATAAAGTTTGAACCTATATGAAGCTAACACATTGGGCTATAACCCTATAAAATATTAGAGCCATTGGATGAGTATATCAATACCAATTTAGGGTTGAAGATGATGCTACAATTTCGAAAGTTCGGTTCGTCAGCTACCTTGCGAGTTTAATAACTCTGGTTATACTTAACCTAATGGTTATTGTAATATCTTTTCAGAGAGCCCTAGACGTCTAGTTTATCATAATAAAAAGGTTAGAGTTAGTAGCTAAGTATACTGACCTCAGTTTAGAGAATGGTACACGATTACAATTACGGTCTTAGTTATATTAAATACGGTTTTGTTTTAAAATGTAAAAAAACAATGCTTAAAAGAAAAAATTTATCTCCAGCTTTAATTGAACCAAAGTGATTGTAACTGCGTACAATGTCATAAATAATGTTAATGTTTTTCGGGTGTACAACGAGGGCGTTACAGTTTTCCACCTCTACTCTCCTTGATAGATTACAACAACCCGTAAGAGAATTTTCCTTTTATTCATATGAAAACCGGGAAAAAAAAAACTATAGCAATGATAAAATGAGCCAAGGGTGGATATAGAAGACAAAAATAAAGAAATAATATGTGTCCCCATTCCTACCCTTGGTAAGAGTGAAGACTCTCTGTAGATTTGACATGCATGTAAATAAGTTAGATCAAGTCATACTTTAATTCAAATAAATTGGGCTTATATAAATTGTTTTAAGTCTGGCTTGACTTATTAACCCATTTATAAATTTGGTCTGACTTATTTTTAAAAATTATAAAAATTAATCTAGCCTATCAATTTTTCAGAAATAATATTTCATTCTATAAAATATAGGTTATGATTGTTTTATTTCTTTTATTTCTTTTATATATTTAAGTTAATGAAAAATTAAAATAATACAGTTGCACCTTACCTTAGTCCAAAATATTACTTTATTAAAAAATAATTAGATATTCTTTTATGAACAAATAATAAGATATTATCTTAATAAAAATAATAAAATATTTATTAAAATATATAGGACAAACCCAATATTTTTGAACCCGACATCGACACATGATCGAGGTATTGGTCACTAGTCGAATCTGTTAATTCATATATATATATATATATATATATTTTACAAATTCGTAATTAACCAATAAATTACACAAAAGACAAAACAGTGCCCTAGATTATCGCAAATATAGGTCCACCTTCTTATTTCTTTGAAACCTCTCTCCAGCTTTAATTAAAAAACAAAACAGTGTCCTAGATTATTGCAAAAAATAAATAAAATATAAATGAAAGTAACATCAACGTGTTATGGCAGAATATAAAACATATCAAATCTTAATGCTAAGTTTAATTAATGGGTTTCAACTGAGTTAACAAAGAATTGAGATCTTATTAACATACCATAACAAAAATCACTGTAACTGAAGGCAAAAGGGTACAACGGCATAACTGTCAAAATTTTTGCAAAAAAAATTACTAATGCCACACTTTCTATAGTTTTTTTCAGAATTCTACTTCACCTAACTCACTATAACACGAGGCAGAACGTGCATGGCCACATAATGCAGCGAGATTATGTGACATCAAACATGCTATGCATCATAACATGTTTCATCAGCTTTTGACACGTGGCAAACGTGCTATGCAACATAACATGTTACATGTGTCATAAAATAATTTAAATTAATATAAAATTAAACTAAAATAACTAACAAACATAAATTACAATGAATTTATCAACACTGCTAAATTAAATTACATTACTTAACGCTTGAGCCGACAAAACGGGCTCGGCTCAACGGACCAACTCCCCCACATGCTAAATGGGACGGGGTGAGAAGGGCTTATTTTTGGCGAGTTAAAGGTGGACCTAGGCGGGTCGAGGCGAGTCAGTGTCAAATAGGCTCGAGCTGGACTGCTAACCTGTCAAATGGAGCGGGCGGGCCGAGCTTTTCAACCTACTTTGAAAAAATGGGGTGAGTCAAACTAACTCATTTTTTGGCGAGTTGATGACGGGACGGGGGCGCACACTTTGTCACCTCTACTTAACGGTTCAAAAAAAAATTAACTTAACTTAAACTAAATCACATGAAAATTATTAACACTCCTCAAGGAAATTAATGAGAAAAGTATTTGACATTTTAAATGGCATAGAATTATGTCATTTTAAATGGCATAGAATTATGTCATTTTAAATGGCATAGAATTATGTCATTTTAAATGACATACAATTATGTCATTTTAATAAAGAGATAGATACAAAATATTTTTTTATTTAAAATTTAAATTAAAAAAACCATCCACTTTCTCCTCCATGATTTTCATTCCTTGTGTCTATCTCTCTCTAAAATGAGATAACTTATCTCATTTTATTTTATTTTTGTTAAGCAACTTATGTATCTATCTCTCTCCTAAAAATGTAACTTATGTTTAGTTATATTTTCATTCCTTGTGTCTATCTCTCTAAAATGACAAACATACCACACCAAAAAAAAAAAAACAAAACCCATAAAAAAAGTTATAAAAAACAAACATACCACACCAAAAAAAAATGACAAAATATTTTAAATTAATATAAACTAAAATAATTAATAAACATAAATTATATTTAATTAATATAAACTAAAATAATTAATAAACATAAATTATATTTAATTCAGTAACAGTTAAAAAAAAATTACTTATTAGTTACTGGCATTCCTGGATGACATGGTTAGTGTTGCACACTAATTTCATCACGAACCAGGTTCAAATGCTGGTAAACGAAAATTACTTAGCAGTTCAAAAAAATATTAACATAACTTAAACTAAATTAAATGAAATTAATTAATATTCCTAAAAAAAAATTAATAATTATAAAATAATTAAATTAATATAAAGTGAATTAAACTAAAATAATTAATTTAAATTATTTCATAATTATTAATTAATTATTTTTCGGAACGTTGCCAAGTGTCAGAAAATGTAACTAAACATGCTATACACACGCCAAGTGTCAAAAAAGGTAACTAAACATGCTATGCTTAATTTTTGCAAAAAATGTGACACTTTAGTTCAAAAAAAATATTAACATAACTTAAACTAAATTAAATGAAATTAATTAATATTCCTAAAAATAATTAATTAATAATTATAGAATAATTAAATTAATATAAACTGAATTAAACTAAAATAATTAATTTAAATTATTTCATAATTATTAATTAATAATTTTTGGGAACTTTAATTAATTACATGACACACGCCAAGTGTCAAAAAATGTAACTAAGCATGCTGCTGCATAATATGCTTGCCACATGTCAGAATTAGATATCTCAATGCACTGTGCAACGATTTATGTGACCATGCACCTTCTACCACATGTAATGAGTTAGATGACATGACATTTTGGAAAAGAAATTACCAAATGTAACATTTAGATAATTTTTGCAAAAAGTGTGGCACTTTAGTTACTGTCCGAAAGAGCATCACGACTCACATCCACTCCCTTCTCATGTGCCCTCTTCTTTTCTCTCAAAGGAAGTAAATGAAACCTTAGGGTTCCTCTGTTCTTACTCACTCCAAAACAAGAAATTCATCCATTCCTCGCCATTGCTGAAGCTCACCCTTTGCATTTCCAACTCTCCACCGCAACGCTTTATCATAAACAGAGCTAAGAGAGAACCTACACACGCAAGGCAAAAACGAGGGCTGCCAAAACAGATTTGGACTCGCACCATCAGATGTACCGACAAGATCGTAAGAGGTATTAGGTAATTGCTTGAAACCCATTTCTCCTTGTACCTACCGAGTTGCATAAATGACTTAAAAATCGTTCCATTTGGGGAATGGAGGGCAGGGTATGGTTTAAAACCATGTGGGTTTTGTATGGATTACTGAAAGTTGTATTTATTTTTTTTGCAGCTGGGGACTGTGTGCCGATGCGCCCTTCCAACACAAATAAGCCACCCACACCAGTTCACCAGACCTGGCAGGTCATCAAGACCCATAAAAAACTAGGCAGGTCAGACGGGTCTTGGGTTTACCACGTCTTTAGGGGCTTACCACATAGCAATCCAAATACTCCAACCGTCCCACCGAGTCACTGAAACCCGGGTTGACCCGGTCAGATTGGTCCAAGTTTAATCACATTGGACAGACAAGGCTTTGAGGCCTGACTTTCTAAAATAGGCTGGTAACCTTATTTCTTAAGATGCCATTATAACACTCTGACCCATTTAACCCGTACACCATTTACTCTATACACACTTCTTTATCCTTATTATGAGCCCCCACTCAAATTTAAGCACTAAGATATCTACTCCGAGCACTGAAAGGTACTAGGAAATACGAACCTGTACAAAGCTTCCAGACGACAAAAGTTTTGAAGCATAACTGCGAAATTATGCGGGGAAATGGTCAGTGCGCCGACGATCAAACCAGGGCTGGTAGCGAAAAGGGGGGCAAGTCGCATGAGTTCGGAGACATAATTATCACCAACTCCTAAGAAAAAATCCAAATGCACAGAGCGTGTATTCAAGATGTAAATACAACACAAGAACAAGTCATACATAAGCATATAGGATTTTTTGAGGCGTACAGGTAAGCAGCAGAAAAATAAATAAAAATACTTCTTCCGCGATGTCAACTAAGTGACCACAAAAATAATAAAATATAACATGATAGGGATTTAACTGATCACGAATCCGAATTCAACAAAACATTGATGAAACCCTACAGCAACATATTTGTCAGCACAATAGTAATAGCCTGATTTAATCACTTCAATCTTTCTTTTTATCTTTCAAAGGTCCTCTAGGAATCTTGCTCAAAACCTTCGCATCAAACACTGCATACTGCTTCTTAATCTCGGCAGTTGCCTTCTCAGCAAAAGAGTCCACATGATTTTCATATTTCTCATAAAGCACGGGTACAGTGTGAAGCAAAACAAAAGCTGTTACAAAATTACGGAAACATATCACATCACATACAATTCAAAATAATATTTGAACTTTCAAGGAAGTAAATGTCAATGGACAATGAGGCACTTCATTACCTATGTAGAACAATGTCAAGAAGTTGGCCCAACTTCCCAGAATAGAGAAAACCCATAATCCAGCAATCACCTAGTTAATTCAAAACAAAAACCATATTTATTACCAGCAAAGAAATTAGAAATTAGCACAACAATCTGCAACTCTGCAGGCCGCATAAACTGCAGTCCAACCCCTACTCACTAGTAAAAAAATGCCAAGTTATTTACTGGTCATAAAGCCAAGTAGCCCATAAACATGTAACACAACAACAAAGATATAAATTGCAATGTAAACAACCTAAGACATGCCAGTAAACCCCACCTGCTCCCCCTTAACCACCACCAATTTCTGGGTAAATGGAGCAAATGCAACATATGACAACTCAACAACAAAGTATGATAAACGGAAATCAACATACTGAGAGAAACTTCTTGAGATCCCTTCCTGATGCAATATCCCTTAATACAGCAAAAGCACAATTTATCTCAAGTCTAAGAGCAGAGGCAAACTGCAAAACAGGTTCCTCTGGAATGTGCACTTGTGGGATCTTCGGTGGAATCCTAATCAAAATCAAAGTAATCTATTTAACAAATATTTCGCCAGAATATCAGAAAGCCAAATCGAATTACAGTATTAGAACTTTACTTGTTGATAAAAGTGGATGCATTGGACCATAAGAACAATACCGCCAGTGCAAGTATCAGTAAGTGACAAACCAAAGTGAGGAAGTGGTATTCAAGCAATTCAAACAGAACCCAAACAGCTGTCGCAACTCCGAGCACCGTTGCTGATATCTTCTTATTTCTCCATAGAAAAACATCAGCGGCTGTTGCATAGCAAGCAATTCAATGTAAAGTACAAACACACCAGCCAAACAAAGAGGCAGCGTAAACCAACAACAAAAATCACAAAAACTCAGAAACCCATGTCATCATTTGAAGTTAAAATTTGGATTAAGTCAATATAAAGGGAATTCAAGGAGCAAAATTATTGTCAAAGTTAGTCGTCAATGTTTGACTTGACAATTTAAATGCGCGAGAAATGAAAAATTTATACAACGCAAACTACAGCTGTTGTCGCAGCTAGGAGATTCGATCTTCGAGTGCCCCTGTATTATTTAGGGAGAATCTTGTAAAAACAACACAAATCGGGAACAGGGGATTGCAGATCTAGACCCAAATGCTATGTACATCATTTTGATTTTAAAAAAGGTTTAACAAAATAATGAACGGATAAATCAGAACGAACAAGATCTCACTTTAATCTCATAAACCCTAAACCCACTATAATCAAACTCGAATCACTTAAGAGAAAGAACACGAACTGCTACAAATTTAAAAAACAAAAAGAAAATTAGAAAGAGGCAATTTCATACGTTTTCCGCCACCAAGGACATTGTGAAGTGGCCTTTCCCTGCCGAAGAGCCTGAAAACCTTGGACTTGATGGGAGCAGAGGAGCTGCTTTTCTCGTTGTCGGAATCCGACGAAGAAGACGAATCATGGTCGTGGATCTTCCCCGAAATCTTGTCCAACAGTGATTCACCCTTTGGTTCCTCGTGCTCGTGTTCGTGATGCTCCGCCATGTCTCAAAATCTCACGTTTCCAATCGCCGATAAACCAAAACCCTAAATACTCAATTCAAATCGAAGCGTCTGGAAGGAATAAGAAACTCCCCTTTGTCAAGAATGTGCAAAAGCAAAAGCAAAAGCATCCCTTATGTTTCGATCTCTAAATAGCGAGAGCAATCTTAATTGATGCCATCATGGCCGTTCAAAAGCGTCTGACCCGAAATTCAAAATGTTCGGATCCGGAACCGGATAAGCGACCCACCCGAATGACCCACACTTTATTCTCATTTCTCGCAAGCGCAAGCTTAAATTATATTTAATTTGGACGCGTGGCATGAAGATGAGATGAGATGACCATCGGTGCTTCAAAGTCATGCAGTTCAACAAACCAAAAAAAAATCCCATTTCAGCACACAGATCTCCAACACGTAGGATTTTGCGGGACCCGTACTAAACGTGTAAATTAAATTCCCGTGTAAATTGAGAGGATAAAAATGAAAAAGAGAAAAAATAGCAGGGATAAAAAAGAAAAGAAAAAAAATTTGACTCTGAAAAAAAACGTAAATTAGATATGAAAATTTGACTCTATAAAATAAAATAAAAACTTAACTCTTAAGAAAAGTGGAATGAGCTTACGCGGTGGAGAAATTTTTAAGAAAATAGCAGGCCCGGCCCGTAATCAATGACAGAAGATTCTAGTATTTGCTCTGCATGTTAATCCTATGCCGACCGAAAGTGGGACCGACATGCGTGAAACGTGTCCCACTTTGATGCGAACGTCTCGTCATTCATTTCAATTGATGGAGAGGATCCGGTTGGACTGGGCCACCCAATGTCAATTCAATTAGTCCACTGGAATTGGTTTCACCTCAGCCCTGTAGTTTTTTTCCAGAATGAAATAAATAGTATGGCTGAAATTTAACATGAAATAGCACGTATCAGGACAAGAATCAGATGAGTGATGTCCTCATATGTTAATGTTTTAGTTGAAGGAAAGGTGTACAGATAACGTACCGACCCACCCTGTTTTTCCTTTATTTTTTTATGACAAAAATTCAATAAACATGAAGGTTAGAATTCAATGCCAAACAGTGTTTTTTTTTCTTTGAATAATTACTAATTAAAGAAAAGTGCAGATGCATAGCTTTTAGCCTTTTATGTCCCACAAACACATATACTTGTAATTGATGCAGATTTTAAGAAGGCTCTTTTATTTATTTTTTCCTATTCTATCCCTTGCTTCTGCAAATTTTCTCCTGCTTCATTTCCAATTATACTCTGCAACACATTTTGCAAATTTAGGGAAAATATTTTTTCATGTTACATAAGAATTCAATTTTTATATTAGTGACCCTTCAATTTATGTGCAAACATTTTTTTTTAATAAATATGGAGTCCACCACTAGTTGAGTCACAACATTAGAATTGAATTCTCATGCAACATGAAAAAATCAAATTCCTTTAATATATTTATTTTTTTCATTTAAGAGAAAATGAGATGAGCAATAGCTTAAACCAAACATGTCAGACCCTTAAAATCCAAAGCACCAACTAATCATGCACATTCAAATTAATGAATTGATTTGAATTTGTCAATTTTGAGCTAAATTGTCAAACAAAGGAAGGCATCATAACAAATAAAATTCACATATTAGGTATTGGTAAAATCAAACGGGTTGACAAAAAGGCTTTGAGTTTTATTACAAAAAAAAAAAAAAAAAAGGCTTTGAGTTCAATTCAATTTGATAGATTTTCAATGGTTAATCATATATAAAAACCAAACTCGTAGTATATCTAGCCTTAGATTAAAATAATCTCTTTCTATGTAACAAAATAATAATAATAATCATCTCTTTCGTAAACTTTTATTTTTGGATAATAAATCATTGAAACACCAAAAAAGGGGCAATGCTTCTTGGAACGATATTACAGAAACAAATAATCAATATGTTCAAGAAAAAAAGTTCCATAATTAGCAACAGATGCAAGACTAACAACGAAAGCTGGAAAGGTCAACCCCCACAACAACCCCCACAACACACTTCTCTACCACCTTAGATCTGGACTCAACCTTTACAGACTCCAACACAAACCTAAAAGGAATTCATGACCCCATGTCCAACTTGTTTCTAAAAGATCTTGTACGTGCACGACCAAAAAGATCAAACTTGCACTGGTTCTTTGAGAAGAAATAAGCATTGTGTATCGAAAGCACGACAAAGTAAAGCACCAAAAGCAGAAAACAATCATTTCAGCACTTCCGCAATGAAAAATTACGAACTAAAGACACGAGGAAAGAACATCACGGGATATAATGCAACAATTATCCAATCTAGGGAAATCATCGCCAGGAAAGAGTCCCAATTAGAATATTATATATATATATATATATATATATATATATATATATATATATATATCTTTGTTGACCCTTCTCCTACCTTATAAAGCTTTTGTCTACGAAATACCGACACTTCAAAAACTCCGACGTGTCGTGTCCGACACCTTCCGACATTGTACGACACTCCGACATTTCCCGACACTCTAACACGCGTTATAGAAATTCAAAAAAAAAAAAAAAAAGTTCAAAGATTGCATTGTATTGAATCTTTGGTTCCAACTGTTAGATTTGTT
>JAVKPL010003450.1:0-20134 GCA_032173675.1 Gastrolobium villosum
CAGCAATCTCACTAGAGCCTTTAATATTCCATCTGAATCTATCCACTCCTCCATCTCCTTGAGGTGGAAGCATACTCCGAATTGTTTGAATGATACTAACCGGAAGGAAATTTGAGATAGACCCACAATCCCACATCCCATCATCAGTAACATATTCATTAATTGTCTTTTCCCTTACAGAATCTGAGAGGAATGAGAGCTTTGCTAGCTAAATTGCTATCATGATCCACCCATCTATCCTCCCAGAACCTGATTGTTGACCCATCACCAATGTCCCAAATCAATCTAGTATTCAACTTGTGCCAAACCTCACACATGGCCTTCCAAAGTATAGAATTACCAGCTCTCCAATTGAATACAACCTGCCCATTTACCACAGTCACATATTTGGCCTTCAACACCTTAACCCACAAACTATCATGGTTATTAAGAAAATTCCAAATAATTTTCCCAATAAACGCTTCATTCATCACTGCGAGGTTCTTAATACCCAGCCCACCTTTGTTCTTTGGCTTAGTGATAGCATCCCAACCAATAAGATGCATATGTTTTTTATCAACTGAATCACCCCAAATGAATGCCCTTTGAAGTTTCTCCAACTCATTACAGATATTCTTAGGTAACAAAGTATACTGCATATGATAGTAGGGTAAAGTAGATAGAACAGATTGAGAGAGAATAATTCTACCTGCTTGGGAAAGGGATTTAGCTTGCCAGCTATTCAATCTTCCCTTTGCTCTATCTACTACACTAGCAAATGAGGATTTAGTGACCCTACCATGTTGAATCAAAGCTCCAAGATACTTGCCAATATTTGTCACTCTCTTAAATCCACTTATCTGAAGGATTTTATCAGCAGTCTCACTAGGAGTGTTCTTAGAAAAAAATACACTGGTTTTCTGTTCACTAATTTTCTGCCCAGAAACTTCAGCAAACAGGTTCAAGCATCTGAGGAGGATATGGATCTGATCCTCACTAGCCTCCAAGAAGAGCATTAAATCATCAGCAAATAGTAAATGAGAGATCTTCGGACCACCTCTACCAGCTTTGATAGGATGCCATAACTTACCATCCACTGCAGTCTGAATAATATGGGATAGCTTTTCCATTGCTAGCACAAACAAATACGGGGATATTGGATCTCCCTGACGAACCCCTCTACTAGGCTAAAATTCATCAGTTATGTTCCCATTCCATAAAATGCTAGTTTTAGGAGAGGAAACAACAGTCATTATTAACTCAGAAAGATGCCCAGGAATTTGAATCTCCGTTAAAATATTTCTAAGGAAATTCCAATTGAGCCGATCATATGCTTTCTCCAAATCAACTTTTATAGCCATAAAACATGTCTTACCTCTCATTTTCCTCATAGAATGCACTAACTCCTGGACCACAATAATGTTATCCTGAATATGCCGATGAGGAACAAAACTAGACTGGGCAGGAGACACCAGCTTCTCCATTATTGTCTTCAACCTGCTAACCATAATTTTACTGACAATTTTATATACCACAGGGCACAGTGAAATAGGCCTAAACTGACTAATATGCATCGGATTCTGCACCTTAGGAATGAGCACCATAAGAGTAGAGTTAATAGAAGCCAATAAATTCGGATAGCTCCAAATCTGATTGACCAGAGAGCAAAGTTGCTTTTTAATCAGATCTCAATTCCTTTGGAAGAAAATTGCCGGATAACCATCAATCCCTGGAGCCTTCAAAGCACCAATATTAAACAAAGCTTGTTTAGTTTCTAAATCATTTGGACATCTATCCAGCTCATTTTTCTCCAAAATTGAAAGCTTAGGCCAAAGCTTATCAGAAATGATCCATCTTCTCTCTAAAATATCTTCATCAAACAGACTCTTGAAATATTTTATAGCCATCTCTTTCAGATCAGCAGTATTTGTTACCCAAGCATCTCCCTCGCTTTTTAATTTAAAAATTTTATTTGTGCTTCTCCTCACCACTGTACTAAGGTGATAGAATTTGGTATTTCTATCCCCATCAGTGATCCATTTTTGTCTTGATTTTTGAAACCAAAACAATTCCTCCTCCAGAAGAACCCTCCCAAGCTGATCATGATAATGTTTCTCCATAGTATGCAGGTGGACTGAATCATTATCCTCCCTTCTACCTTGAATATTTGCAATCCTCTTTATTAAGCTATTTTTCCTCCTATCAATATTCCCAAAAACCCTTCTGTTCCACACACTGATCTCAGGAATTAATCTTTGAAGCATATAAGGGAGATCAAAATTCTGCTCCCAATGAGAGTTAAGAAAATCAACAAACCTGTCATGCTCTTGCCACGCAGCAAAGAATCTAAACGGCTTCTTTTTCTCACCAGTATTATCTTCAAACAGTTTGATAAGGATTGAGTTATGATCTGATAAGAGTCTAGGCAGAGAAGATACTCTAGCTCCATCAAAAAGCATTCTCCATTCTACGTTAGCAACAACTCTATCAAGCCGCTTGTAAACTCTTCTTAAATTAGGCCATTTAGGACCTTGCCAAGTAAAAAAGGGCCCATCACAGCCCATATCAGCCACCTTACAATCTTCCAAGACTGAAGCAAATTTCTGACACCTAACAGGATCAGCAATAACACCACCTTTTTTCTCATGAGTAGAAGCAATTTCGTTAAAATCCCCTCCAAGCACCCAAGGACCAGAAATATAATTACTAAGGGACCGAAGATCCTCCCATAAATTATTTCTAATACTTTGAGAAGGATTAGCATATATTGCCGTGAATTCAAAACAATTACCATTACCATTAGGAATAGTAATTTTACAATGAACAAATTGAGAAGATTGAGAAAGAACAGTTATACTCAACTTGTCACTATGCCACATGATCCAAATTCCACCAGCAAACCCCTGAGCTTCTTCTACAACAAAACTATCATACCCCACTTTCTTTATAAGCTTTCTACAGATTCCAATGTGAGTTCGAGGTTCAACCACAACAGTCATATCCACCATATGTTTCTTAATCAGAGTTTTAAGGGCATTGCCAAACTCCCTTCTAGCAGCCCCTCTTGAATTCCATATGAGAAAATCCATTAAAAACTTTGAGATTGGTTTACAAGGCTGAAAATCCTTGTTTTTCACAATCCCTCAATGTGATGTTATCATTAGCACTTACATATTCCATCTCATTTGCAACATTTTCCTGCACACCGTCTTCAGCCATAGGGTCAGGAGGTTTCGGGTCAAGATGATCATTTGAAGTCTGCATTACTTGACCAATGGAGACTTGATTTTGGTGTTTAGGTATCAAACCATTCGTATTATGGTGATTAGTACTGCTAGGATTATCCATCCCAACAGAACTACCTTCTCCATTCTCCTTGGACTGATTCAGATTTTTTATTCCTGCATTTCGCTTCCCATTCACTAACTCCTTTTTATGATGGCCCTTTTCCAAATTCTGGTTCATACTACTATTGTCTATATGAGTACCAACCAGAATAAATTGGGAATTAGTCTCCACCATCTCAACTGCAGCAGCCGAACTCTTCTTATCTTTGGATTGAAGGGACCTCTGGACAGGGTTCCCATTACTATTGACCCTCCCTGTATCATTCTGTTTCTCCTCCTGCACATTTTGATTTTTCAAATTCATAAAAGAGTTTCTCATTTTCAAGTGTGTTTGGATCCCTTTCCCTTGTTTTACTTCTGATCTATTTTCCTGTACCCCCTTATTTCTCCTACCTCGCGAAACCTGCATCCAAGGACCAAATTTGGATTTTTCCTCAGCCGCATCTTTACCATCTTCCATACTAATTTCGTGAGTATTTATGTCCTTTTCCACTTCAGAATTCTCCTTATCAATTACTCCACATATTCTATTCGGACAATTTTCCAACCTGTGACCATACATTCCACAACCATAGCAAATAAGATGCAACCCCTCATACTCTATCTTTTTCAGTCTACCTTCAACTTTATATTCCACTTGCAAAGATTTCGTGAGATCTAATTCCACACACATTCTTGCAAAACGACCTCGAGCTAATGAAGTAGTAGCAGCATCAATTCTCACAAATTTTCCAAGCCAATTCCCAATACTCTTAATTAAAGAGGTGTGAACATATTCTATTGGAAATTCAGGCAACCGCACCCAAGCCATAATACGAGTAATAGATGCCTGATAGGGATGGAAATCAGGTTCCCATGACCTAATGGCTAGATAATGATAAAAAATGATCCAAGGCCCAGCTGTGAGGGCGAAATCCATGTCTTTTTTATCAGAAAAACGAACTAAAAAATAGTCATTTTCGAGATCAGTTACAAAGATCTTACCTTGTCGTGCCCACAGGTTCTCCATTTTCTTTCTCATAAATGCTAGAGAGACCTTTTTCCCCATCAATTTCACGAAGAAGGATTGGTGCCAGTGTTGCCATGCTTTCTTCTTAAAGGAATCTGACAACTTAAAATTCACTCTGCCTTCCCCATCTTCTTCCGTAATCACTTCTGGCGATTCCGGTTGATCTTCGATGACTACGTCTTCTGACTGAGTCTCCTTATCCTCTACATTGATCTCTTCAATTCGATCCTCCCACTCTCCATTGTGGCGCATTAACATTTCCTTGAAGGACATGTTGTCCTTCATCCATTCTTCTTCACGCGGAGTCATGGTTTGCTCACTGGTGAAATTATCATCTCCTCCCTTACTCTTTTTCACACTTCTTTGGAGATTATCCTCCTCTTCAGTTGATCGCGAGCGGCCGGCAGTGGCAGGAATCATCGGAAATCCCTAACCCTAACCCTAGCAGAACATTTCGTTCTTAAAATTTTTTTGACGTTAACAAAGTAAGATTTTAAATACAAATAAGAATGAGAAAAATGTGTATCATTTTAAAGGATATAAAGTTGGATTAGTTTAAGTGAGAGTGGACTAAAAAATATAAAGGTGTGGGTCCCACTTTTTTTGTGAGAGTGAAAAGATATAAGTTATGTCATTTAAAAGGATAAACACTTTTTCCAATAAGAATTTATCACATTTATTTCAAATAAATAAATTAAAATAATAAGAATGAAAACCACTTATGATAGTACTTGTTTAGCTGTAAATTGCAAGTTGACTATCAATATCTACAAATACAAAAAACTTAATATACATTAATTATATAATCAACGAAAAAAATGTGTTATCTTTTGTTTATTTATGTGAATTGCATTTATATATATATATATATATATATATATATATATATATATATATATCAGGTAGGATCTTTTGATATCAATATCAAATTTGAAATTTGACACCTCGTTTGAGAGTCATTAGATCAAAAAAGATCAATGACTCTAATTTGTAAGCATGCGACACCATTGATCTTTTATAATCTAACGGCTCTCAGGTAAGGTGTCAAACTTCAAATTTGACACTGGTGTCAAAAGATCCTATCTTTCTCTCTCTATATATATATATATGGAAAAATGTTTGTCATTTTAAATAACATAATTTTTTGTTATCTTAAATGAAACAATGTTATTTTAGTATATATTCGGTGACTTTTTATATTCTCTATCATCCATAACATTAGAAAGAGAGAAAAAGTGAAGGAGAGAATATAAAAAGTCAAATGTATCAAAATGACGTTGTTTCATCTGAAATGACACAAAGTTGTATCATTTAAAATTGCAAATTTATCAAGTGTATCATATACAAGTAGGATCCTTTGACATCAGTGTCAAATTTAAAACTTGACATCTCATCTAAAAATCATTAGATCTAAAAAGATCAGCTACTCTGATTTGTAAGCATATGACATCATTTATCTTTTTTTATCTAATGTCTCTGAGATAAGGTGTCAAACTTTAAATTTGACACCGGTGTCAAAAGATCTTACCATATATATGTATACATATTTATAGGAGAGAGATCATTTGAGTCCAGAGTAAGACTTATAGTCTTACTCCCCATCCTAGCCGTTGATTTTCGTCAATCCAACGGTTATAATTTTGGAAGTTATATTAATTAACTAATTATTGATTATACTATAAATGACAACCGTTGATTTTCGTCCATCAACGGCTGAGGTGGGGAGTAAGACTTCTCTAGAGTTAAAAGAACCATCCCCATATATATATGTAGAGGTTATACTTACTACCTATTTGTCTTACTACTTGTTACTACCAAATCTTAACCGTTGATATCCTTCAATCTAACGGTTGTAATTTATTTTAAATTAATAATTTATATGGTATTAGAGCCTCGTGTCTCGGATTCGATCCTAACCACCTCACTTTCTAGTGGAATTTAAATAAAAAACACAAAAGGTAAACCAAAAATTGGGCCTGTGCAATATCCACGCTTCAAGGCCAAAAGGCTCTTGCGTGAGTGGGCGTGCTAGAGAATAATATAAATCATTAAAAAGGCCTTCACCCAACATCTTAAGGTTTTGGGTTGAGATGGTTCTTTACATGATATCAGAGCCTCGAGTCCCGGGTTCGATCCCCGCCGCCTCCCACTTTCTTTCAAGTGGAATTTCTTTGTTCGCACAGGTAGGTGAGCCTGTGCATTGTCCACCCTTCAAGCCCAGCGAGCTCTCGTGTGAGGGGGCGTGTTGAGATATATAAAATCCAGCTTAAGCTTTTGGGTAGAATGAGGGAAAGGAAGAATCTAACGCTTCATCATCTCCATCTATACATAACAAGAAAGTCTCTATGCTTTTAACCATCGTTTGCTCTGAAATTATTGTATCAAAAACATTGGGCCATGATTGTTTCTGTATGCAAAATTATGTTACCACAATCTATGTTCTTAACCTTACCTTTGGCTTCAAAGTCAAGGTTGGTGAGAGTGGATTTTTTACTGCAAATGTGAAAGTTATAATCACCAATAAATTAACTAATATGCAGCTCGGTCTTCATTGCAAAGACAAAACTCATGATCTTGGCCGGGTTCCAAGTATAGCCGGTTGGACAATCATACAGTTTCCAGTTTACGATTTAATTCATAAAGAATAAGCTATACTATTGCAGCTTTAATTGGATAATGTAACATCCCGTATATATCCGGTAATGTTATCATATACTATCGTATTAAGCTGCGCTTAATTAAAAATGCGGAATATCTTTTTCTTTTCAATTATGATGCCTTTATCATTACCAACTTGCTCATTAACAGTTAATAAAAACATTGCCCGTATGTAATTGCAATAAAACAGCTAACTAAAATACCTCATTAATTAAATAACATAAGCATAAGTCTCTAGTCACGGAACTACAACACGTAGATCGGACCAACTAATCAGTTTATACAACTCAGCCCAAAGTACTATCATAGTGACATGGACAAACCCCCTTGCTCACACAAATAAGGCCACAAGGCCCAACATCAGTCTTAACATTAACAACATAATAATAAAGACGCGGAAAACATAAACAGCATCCAGTCCAGGCATGCTATCAACAAAGCAGTCATAACAATAATCATCAGTCATGCTCTGGCCTCTTGCCACCAGAGACATCAGCCATACTACCTGAACCTAAAATAAGCATTCCCCAAACGTGGGGTGAGATCTCTAAACAAGAAATCTCAGTAAGACAAGGGGTCCATAAGGATCTTCCACCCCAAGCTCACTTACATGTGCAATATAAGTTTAAAAGCAGTTGATCATCATCAGTTCTAAAACAATGCAATGCAGCAGATAATCATGTCATGTGTGCCAATACTATTCTACTGGCCAGAGAAATGCAGGAATACGTCTATCTCCTACATATAGTGCAAGACGCCACTTGCATCCACCCCAGATCACCGTATTGTATGACGCCACATACTCAGGCTTACTGTCAACATGGAGCAACACATGCATATTAAAAGCCATTACATGTAAAGTTCAATCATCATTTCATATATCCAAAGCATGTAACACAACATGCATATACCATACCCCCATGGGACATGGTGGAACCACAACATGGCTAAACCGATGACACAAAAGCTTATCTTGCAAGCTAAATCCCAAAGCCAAGAGTCCACAGCTCAAAGTCCAAACACAGCAGAATCACAATCTGTTATGGACCAACATTATGTCAATAATTATGCATCTCAAGCATACAACTTAAAGACAACGCCTTTCCTTTACGTTTTACATCTTAATGCTCCATACAAAGCCATAAGTCCTTAATCACTTGATTCTGACTTAGTTCATTAATTACAGAAGTCCAACTTCCTTAATCTAGGGTCCACAAACCCCCAATAGCCTACTGTTTGCACAGAAAAGCAATTGTTCTTCGAAATCCCAGAATATCCGGATATTCCTCGTGGCATATCCGGATATCTCACTGACCATATCCGGATATACAATATTCGGATATCAAGGTCCCAAATCCGGATATCAATATCCGGATATCTGTTCGACAAATATCCGGATATTTCACGACAGAATGCAGTTTCTGCATTTCGTGAAGATATCCTTTCCAAGGTTCCATTTTTAACACTTCAATACGTTAAAGCATGCATTTTTAAACCCACTTAGGTTAATATTCCAGTTGGTTACTTACTTAACCCATTTACATGCAAAGACTTCACCTTTAAGCAACAAAAACTCATGATCAAAGGTTTGTGCAACTTACCAAAGCTCAAAACAGAGGAAGAAGTGCTCTTGGAGCTCCCCAAAGGCTCCTCACAGTACTGACTTTGAAGGTGCACAAAAAAGGCAACACAAGTTAGGTTCTTTCTTCCCAAAGGGAGCTCCTTGAAGCTCAAAATGCCACTACAAGGCTGCACTCAACCCAAGCACCACCAAGCAGCCCCACAGCCCCTCAAACTCAGAAATGAGACACTCACACACTCACAATGATGCTCCCAAGGCAAAAGGTGCCAACTTTCTCAATAGTGGAGAAGAAAAACTCCAAAGGAGCAGCCAACTGCTCAGCCTCCCTCAAACTCACGTAGGAAAATCTGGTGCCTAGGGTTTTGTGCCCATAATAGACATATAAATAGCCAAAACACTTAAACGCGCAGTATTAGCCTTAATAGCTACGCAAAATATCTTGATCTCAAACTTTGGAATCTTAACCTACTCATTTTTCTAAGAATTATCATAATTTTATTTTATTTTTCTGAGCACCTTTCCGGTATGCGCTTTTCCATAGCCAGTATCCGTTCTGGCATCAGATCTCATTATTTTGACTTGAAACTCGTATTACAAGTCCCACATATTATTCTAGTAATTATCATGCTCTTATAATAATTTTTCGGGATACTTTTTTGGTACGCTTTTATACCGACTAGCAGAACCGGTACATGCACTTTTCTTCCGAAAAGCGACTTTCAGCATTCTTATCCACTAATTATAATTATTAAAGCCTCATAATAATTATTAGGGTCAATTGTGGAATTATTTCCTAATTATCATAATTAACTTACTAATTACCTTAATTAGCGGTGCAGGTTCTTACAGATAACAGGTTCTCACTATTTTGACATTTATGTTCAATCTCGAGATGAATAGTGTGAGAAATTATGTCCTTGGGAAATTTTTGAAACGGGACCATATATGTCAGATTAACGGAAAGTCTCGACTATGTTATGCGTGGAACAAATCACTTCTAGGTGGGAACAAATCACCAGAATTTCATAAGATTGGATTTTAAAAGATTTTAATAGAATTTATTGGAAGATTTAAAATTCCAAGATTATGTATATGATTATAAAATACCAAATAATATAAAATCAAGATCAGATTGTGCGTACCTTAATGGATCATCACAAAGCGGAAGAAAGGAAGGAACTACATGCAGAGGCGGATCTACTCACATGAGAAGAGGGGCAAGTGCCCACCCTTGAAATATGATGTAAAATTACAAAAATACCCTTATGTTAAAATTCAAGTTTTTCCAATTTAATTTTGGGGTAGGATATTATAATAACCGATTGGGGTTACTACCAATCAATTTCACCATTAGATCAATTATGTTGATCCAACAGTTATATTTATTTCCATTTTTATATGGTTATGATTCTCTATATTTAATACTTTATATTTATTTTCACCTTTGTATGGTTATGTTTTCTCATATTTAATGCTTTTAAATTAAATATGGGGATCATAACCATACAAAGATAGAAATGAATATAACCATTGGATCGACATAATCAATTTCATGGTGAATTGATTGACAGTAACTCTAGTTGGTTGTTACGATATCTTACCCCTTTAATTTTCCTCCTTTTATTTTATTTTTCCGAGAGTTTTTTTTTCCTCCATCTTCATTATCCAAACCTAACAGCAGCGAGCTCTATTCCAGAATCATCATTTGCTTCTTCCTCCATCATCGGTCCAGTTGAGTCGTAATCCGTCCAGATATAGATTTAAACCAGACCCAGCCTGCCGGCAGCTATTCGCAAGTCGCATTCCACCAGACCTAAATCTATATGTATTTGAACTTACTGATCAGTGCCCACCCTTCATTAATTTTCTGGATCAGCCACTGACTACATGCCAGATCTTCCTCTCTATGACCTATTCCAAAAATAGGCTAGAGAGGGAACCTAGAAAAATCATAATCAACAGTGTGTCTGATGGGTCCACCCATCACAGAAGCACAATTAGACACTAATGCCTACATTGTGCTGTCAAACTAGGCCCAATACTAAAAGATTATCACAATAGATTAAATTGGAATATCCATTAACCCGATTATTTTAGAAAATACAAAAACATTAATTAATATTGCCCATATATAAAAGTTCTAACATTTATAAGATTCGAAAAGACAATATGAATTTATTAGATTTTGAAAAATCATATGAATTTTTAACAAATATTTAAATATTCAAAATTTCAAGAGTCAATAAAAAATAACAAAGAAATGCAATGATATTAATAAATAAAAAAACCTAATATAATTTTCTCAATCAATAAAGCATAATATAATTTTAACAAACATTCAAAATTGCTTAGCAACAACTTTCCACATATCTAAAATTATACTAGTCTTCCACGTATTAACATTTTCTCGTTCATGTTCTTGGGTTTGAATAATGAGTTAAAAATTATCTTCTTCATTTGGTATGAGAGCTATGCATATATTATTATAAGACCCAATTTTTTTTATTTATTAAAATAATTTTAATTTACATATAGAACCTAAAGTTCATGATAAAATTTCATGGGTAAAGTGTGTATCATTTTAAAGGATGTAAAGTTGTGTCATTTTAAGATAGAGAAAGAGATAGATAAAGGAGGAGAGAGAGTTGACTAAAAAAATAAAGGTGTGGGTCCCACTTCTTTGTGAGAGTGAAAGGATATAAGTTATGTCATTTAAAAGGATAAATATTTTTCTCAAATTTCATTTGAAATTTTTTGCAATTGATCTTGGAAACCTTGAGGTTTTTGTTTTATGTGATGAGAGTTTTCTAATCATGTATCATATGCATGTTTTCATTGAGTATTCTAAGGAAAATTCGAATATGAATTTCTAAGTTTTATTACATGAAAGTTTAGAAAATTTCTCAAATTATTTTCAATCGATATTAAAACCTGAGTTTCTGAGTATTCATTAAATTGTTTTGGGGCTTTTGAAAAACAAATTTTTAGTTATCTATTGATACAAAAATTGTTTGAAATCGTTTCCTATAGTGAAGGAATTTTGTTCATGAAAGTATTATAACGAAATATAGGGTTTATATTATGAGAGTTTCAATCTTTCTTTAAATTGATCTTGTTTCATTGATGTAAAACAAAAATTGTTTTAAGGGTTTTATGTTATTTTTAATACAAAGAGCATACTTTTTTTGCCAAGAAAAAATCGTGATTTATAGCATGAAAAATTATTTTTTAAACTTCTAAAACCTCTAAAAAATGTGTTGTTTTTTAGAGGGATTATATTATAATCTTGTTTGTTTGTTTGTTTGTTTTTTTTGGTTTGTTTTGTGATGAAAATCGCTCAAAAATCTATTGTTTTTTAGCTTTGACGGAGCTCCCATGGCAGAACCTGATTTTGAGCATGTCAACCCATCAAAGAAAGAAGAAAACACTGCAATAGAGAAATCTCAAGTAATCCTAAGGGTTAGGTTGAGATTGTGAGAGAGACATCCTATTTATATTTTTCACTAAAAAGTCTCACGAAATCTACCCCAATAGAAAATCCAATAAAATTGTTAGATTTTTGAATACCACGAGATTGCTTTTCATTTGCTTAAAATCTTAATTGAATACCAACGAATTTGGATGGACTCTAAAATAATCCTTTAAAATCCTAATCGAATACCAGATAACTTTTTTTTTCAGTCCTTTAAAATCCTAATCGAATACCAATGAATTTTTTTGCCTGAAAATAATCCATTAAAATCCTTTAAAATCCCAACCCAATACACCCTTAAGGGCCTGCTTGGATCACCTGATAAAGAAGATAGGGTAGGATAACTTATCATATCCTACTTTTATCTCTTATTTGATGGGTCAATAGGATATGATTAGCTTATCCTATTGTCTCATTTTACTCTATCCAATATATGATTTCTTATCCTATGGGGGGAGCTGGATTAGGATTCAACAGTATAGGATACCAATATTGGATTCCCAGTATATCCCCATGCTACCCAATATATTTGTATTTATTGCATTATATTTTATTTTTTCTTTATACTTTCTTCTTCTACATAATCTTATCATATTGCTAATCAGGCGCTCATCAAACACAGAATATGATATCGGCTTATCAGCTCCATATCATATCTTATCCTTATCCTATCTTGTCCACCGTAGGAGCTCTAAGTGTGTTAATGATATTAATTGTTGTTATATTAATGTGAATTACTTTACTATATATAACATCTCAGTTAGAAAATAAGTTACTATAAAATAATTTTATGGTAAACACAAATTTGAGAAAAAAAAAACAAACAAGGCAGACATAAAGACATATTTTGACTTTTGTCACCTATATAAATTGAATTAATTAAAAGTAACGCATTGTAAAATAAATTTGTTGTTTTTATACTTAATTAGCGGGAAATATCTAATATTACATTAAACACAAAAAGTAATTGTAATAAATGATTCTATTTTTATGTTACTATTTTTAAGACACTTACTAAATCCCATAATTATGAGTAAATGAGGGAAAGGAAGAGTCTAACGCTTCATCATCTCCATCTATACATAACAAGAAAATCTCTATGCTTTTAACCATCATTTACTCTGAAACTATTGTATCAAACCATTGTGCCATTATGATTTCAGTCTCCAAAATTATGTTACCACTGTCTATGTTATTAACCACACTTTTGGCTTCAAAGTTCAAGGTTGGTGAGAGTGGATTTTTTACTGAAAATGTGAAAGTTATAATCACCAACAAATTAACTAATATGCAGCTTGGTCTTCATTGCAAAGACAAGAATCATGATCTTGGGTTTCAAGCATTGCAGGTTGGACAATCATACAGTTTCCAGGTTACGATTAATTTCAGAAAGAATAAGCTGTACTTTTGCAGCTTTAATTGGATAACAGGTTCTCACTATTTTGACATTTATGATCAATTTCGAGATGAATACTGTGAGGAATTATGTTCTTGGGAAATTTTTGAAACGGGACCATGTCAGATTAACGCAAAGACTCGTCAATGTTATGCATGGAACAAATCACTTCTAGGTGGGAGGCAACTTAATGAAGGGAATAACACTCTTGGAGTGTAACTTTGTTTATTTTCTCATTGTACTTCTTGATATTCAAGAATAATCCAATAAAATAATATGCTAGTTTATTATTCACTTTTTTTTTTCTTTTTTTTAGTGGCGGGTTATTAGGAGTGCTCTCACCCAGTTGGATGAGACTAATTTTTTTTTTTTTTTTTTTTTTGGATTACAATGCCAATCGAATACTATACATATCATTCTACATATAACTAACACACCGCACACCACTGGACTAATTGTAGTGGTTGAGACTAATCTCTTTTGTGACGAAGAATATTGAGGTTTTTACTAATAAAACCGAGGTGGGTTTTAATCTATTGTATAACATCTCAAATAGATAATAATTTATTATAAATTAATTTTATATTTAACACAAATGCCAGAGAGGGCAAAAGGAAAGAAAAAGAAAGTTAGAAACGCATATTTTGACACAACGGCGGATTTGTTAGACATAAAGTTACGAATTTTTTTGAATGGGCGATGATTTACGTCAAATAAAAAAAATAAAATAAGAAATAAGAAGATTAAAAGGAAAAAAGGTAAAGATATGTCCAACCCAATCAATCCTTATAATTAAAAGCTTAAACTTTAACCCATTGCTCTGTCTTTTTTTTTTTAAAGCATAAACCTTATTAGTTCCAAATCTTAATAGACATTAACGATTTCTGAAATTCAATCTTCATCGAGTGGAGGAGAATCGCACGAGATTCTTCATTTTTTTTGTCATCTTTGGATCAAATAGACATGAATAGAGATGATTTTTTATTGATTAACCCTACAATTATACTATATTTTACAAATATCTTTTTGTGGTATTTATTTTTTATTAATTATCATTATCCATTTCTTTAAAACTTTGGTTTATTCACTAGTGCTTTACTTTTGAAGTGGAAGCAAAAATTGGATCATGATCTTTAAAAAAAATATTTGGAGCCACCTCCGAACTCCCGCCCCTAAATGTGCAGACATAAATTTTTTTTCCTAAATCCGCACCACTGTTACACTAAATCCGCACCACTGTGACAGACAAAGATAAATTTAAGGGCAATGTTAATATGATGCTACAGACAAGTTTTCTTATCTCCTTTCCATACATCAAAAGTTGTGTCATTTTTTATTTTTATTTTTTTCTTCTCTTTTGTAGTGGGTCCCATTTCAAATTCAGTGTACAGGATATTACTTTGTTTTTACTGTGACATAAGAACATTGTTTTAAAACCCGGCCTGGTCGACCCGGGACTCGATGACCCGGTGGGTTTCTCGGTCCGAGTGGGCAGTTGGGCCGCTTCTGCAGTCAATTCGGATTGGACCGGTAGACCCGGCCGAAACCCGTTGACCCGGGTTAGATCGATTATTCCTTTTTTTTTTGCTAAATTTTTTGTTGTTGATAAGAACTCTTGAATTAAATAATATTCATATTTTATGATGAATATGATTAAAAGTAAGGTGAAAATAATAAGGTATTTTAGATTAGTGCAGTTCATTTATGTAATTTAGTTGCATCTTATAATGATCTCATGAAGTTAAGTGGTGATAAACATTGATGGTCTCATGATCTCATCTCAACGGTGGATACTTTTTTAAAGCGTATATTTCATGCATACTATTTGTTATCATGATTTAATTTATCCGTATCATGTTAAGCACAAAAGGTGCATTTAACTTATATTGCAATTTTAATCCAATATTAGGATATGGTTTAGAGTTAGAAGCTTATAAGTATATAATATTTACTATTGTTGAAAATCAATTTTTTTTTGAAGCACAGTGATAGTTTTCTTATGTGAATTTTTATTGATATAAGTAATATTTTTATATTTTTAATATGTGAACAGTAAATCCGGTTCAATCCTGTTGAACCAGTAACTCAGTACCTCGACCGGTTCGATGACTGGTCCGAATTTTAAAACACTGCATTAGAATACAATTACCCTAAATTTAATTGACTAAAAGATGATAATATCATATAATAAAATATATTTGTTCTTAAAACAAATTTTTTAATAAATTAATGATTTATCTTTATATATTCAAGTTAACTATTCCATGGGCACTGGCTTTGACATTAGCAAGCTCGTCGAAGACCTCTTCCCGAAGATGCGGGAAATGATTTTGGACCCAGAAAGTGTTTAATATTAAAAAAAGAAGAAGAAAAAACAATACAGAATGTCTTCCGAATACAGGAGAGAAGAGGAAAGACACAGAGTGAAAGCAATGAATTCTGCAAATTCAGCATTGTTTCTTCTACTCTTGTTCCTCGCCATCTCTCTATTTCAGGAAGCTTCCTTTCGCGCTTTAGGACACCAAACGTAAGCCCCAATCCTCTCTTTCTCTATGCATCGATGGTTGTGTATAAAGGGCACATATTGAGTTCCAGATTGGTCTGATTGATGATATTACAGTTGTTTTGATCTAGTGTACTGTTGGTATTTTGCTACAATGTGCAAATACATGCGCAAGCATACGCGACAACAAGTAATATAGGGCTTTTAAGAGTCCCAAATATCGTTCCCTCAAGGATCTTTTGCAATTTTCTAACTTAACTAATTAGTGATTGTAAATCAGCACACACTTTACAAATAAAATCAAATTAAAGATCATGATTTGGGAGTTTAGTTATAAACAGAAACAGATTTAAATGCCAACAATTTTTCTTTGTATATAAAGGAATTAGTATCTAGAAATTAAAGAAGGTTATGGTGATTGAAAATGCTTCTGAATGTATAGAAAAATTTGTGAAGAAAAATAGGTTGAGTTCAGTCCCCCTTCCCCACAGCCTTCAAATGAATGCTAAAACAGTTTCTTAAGATCAATTCCCACGTGTTGAACTCTCTCTTGCTACTTTTAATCTCTTAAAAACATTATTATCATTTACCATCAATTCACACATCTCTGTGCTAAAAGAAGGAATGAACATTAAATCCAATCAACACATCATGGAGGCTGTTCTCATCTCTGAATAACATCCCTTGAGAATTTTCACCCTCAAGTCCATGTGTCCAACATAGTTCTGGCTTTAGTCATTTCTCAATGATTAAATCCTGGAATATTATCCTATAATCAGGCCTCAAAAATAGGATAAGTGAAATTTAACACAACGTTGAACAAAATGAAGAACAATATTAAGCAACTGAGATTTACACACATTCAAGACTGTGCTTCGGGTACCTACACCCAACCTTAATGAAATTAGCTCATACCCATAAGGGTTAAGCTAAACACTACAACAAAATATTCAAATTAAAACTAGAAAACGCAGGAATCAAAGGTGCAGCAAGAGTCCTAACAACCGGACAACCTCACTGCTGCACCAACAGTATTCATTACAGAGAGTAAAAAGAAAAGAACAAAATGAAGCGTTTTTGGAAAACTCAGAAAATCCTTAGATGAAGAAAAGTAAGTCCCCAATATTCAATGCTCTACCTCTATTTATAGAACCCTCCTCGCACATGCATGGGTTGTGGGTCCACTTCTCGCAGCCCCCACATATTGCGCTCCAAGCTGTAGCAAGTATGACGCGCCTTTTGTGCGTTGCAAGGTGGTCCCCAGTTGCTCTCCTTCCTTTTTCAGGCAATGGGATATTTCTTTTCTACCCGTACACTGGATTGCACACAGAAATCAGTCCACCTCCACTCACAACAGATTCTCGCTCACCCACTCAGCAAAAGGTGTTGTTTGGCATTTTCCGAATCAACAAACTAGCGCTAGGGTTTCTGTGGTTCGTGGATGTGGGGTAATTTAGAGTGATGAGCTGCAGATCTACGACTATCTGACCTTGGAAGCTGACCAGGGACAAGGATGGACTGGTTAAGCGGAGGTAGGGGCTGTGCTTGGGTGGCTGCTAGGGTTCTGGTTCTTTCAAAAATGCCTCACGCCCTCTTCCCTTCTCCTTCTTTATTTTTATTTTTTTTCTTGTGGGTTGGGTTTGGCTGTGGGCTTCGCATAAGCCCAGCCCGCCTCCAACCTTTTCTTTCTTTTGGACTCTTCAAAACTCAGCCCACTGCCTTGTCTTTTCTTTCTTTCTTTTTGTTGAAAAGAGATGATAATTTGGGCCTGCAAAATACACAATCGGCCCATTAGCACTTAAACTCAGAATCTTTCATTTCTATGTAAAAATTTGGGTTTATATTAATAAAAGATATCCATTTAATTACCATTTTAACATCCTCACACATGCTCTAAGTCACAATATCATGAACTTATCACACCCCCAAACTTACATTGTTGCTTGTCCTCAAGTAACAGAAAAAATCAGCATCAGAATAAACACTCTCCACTACCAGAAGAATCACATCACCCATTGTTACTTAAAATCAACAACCATCTAAACTAATTCCCAACAGCAGTTCAATGCTCAACCTTTCAAAATTTTCAGTGAATCATATTAACAAAAAGACCAAAGAACAGAGGAGTGTACTTAATCCAGTAGATTAATCATTCACAATCAGTCAGCTTGGTGATCATTTTTATTCATCAAAATACTCAACCACAATGAGTGAATTTCAAATGCATGAATATCTCAAAAGGCTGTATAATAATGACAAGAGAGATCTTTGATAAACAATCAATTTTAAACACAACATGCAGTATTTTTTTTTCAATAGGCACAGAGATGGCAACCTTTCACACCCTCACTTAATCACAAAAGTATTCACTTGATGCTCAAGGGTTCTGTTTCTCTCAATCCAACATTGGTCAAGTTCTAGCATAGGCTTGATAAGATGCTCATGTCTCCCAAGTGACATACAGACTAAGCCAAATCAAAGGGTCTTGCATAGGTTGTAATTTGGCTGAGGTGGGGGTGGAGAATTTTGTGGGGAATTGGCTAACTCGGCTACGAAGGAAATGAGACAAAATCATGAAGCATAACCAAACAACTCAATGGCTGCTACTTTGACAGCTATATATTTTTTTTCTTTTTCTCTTTTCTTTTTTTTTTCTTTTTGTGAGGGCTGAATTTTTTTACATTAAAGATTTCTCAGACCCTCAAAGTATTGTTTCAACACTTTTTATTTTCTCAGTTTTTTATTTTATTTTATTTATTGCAGCCAACAAAACCCTTCTTATTTTCCTGATTCCATTGTAACCAAGGGGTGTGGTAGATAGTGGGATAGGGTAGTTTGTGGATATGTGAGAAGAAAAGGTTAAAGGCTCAACATGGGATTTTCAATGGATGATGATTTAAGGATGGCTTTTTGGTTTAGAAGTGGCTTAGCAAAACAACAAAAATTCCCTCATCATTTTAAGCATAAGCAAGTGCTACACTTCTTCAACTAAGCATCAGAGCAAGTTCTGCCTCACTACCCCAATGTAAACCACTCATTAAAATAAATTCGGGTATGTAGGCTCAAAATCTCACAGTGTTGGACAAATCACCATCTCACATGCCTATTGTTAAAATTCACACTTTGCATCAATCAACATAATTTATCATCTCTCATGGCCATTACCACAACAGCCAGAAAAAAAAAACTCATGACATTCTACACTCACACACTGCCTGCATTCTTTTCTCCTTTAAAACTCAGCTGACTCATTATGAAACAGATTAATTACTACCCAACATCATACACTCCTCATTCACTTCATACTCAGCTATCAGTCAACAAAACAGCAAATCAAGGAACCAATAAAAAAAAACAGCAACTAAACTAAACTAAAAACAGCAAATCAACTATTCACAAAAACTTTCTTCACCCCCAAACTTGAAATGGACAGTGTCCTCACTGTCTTACTGCCCACCAGGTATCAAAATTGTATGACAATTCAAAATAAGGAACCTGGGGCCAGAAGAATTTCTGGCCTAATCCTCCATGTAATCCGAGTCTTCAGACTCAGATTGTTCAGATTCTTCTGAAGCAGATGGGGTTGGGGTGTTCTCTTCTTCCTCAGTCTCTTCTTCTTCCTCAATGATCGGTTGACTCCTTGGCTGTGATTTTCCTCCTTTTCTGGCAGAAGGAGTTGTCTCAGGTTGGACATCAGTTTGATCTGCAGCAGGTGGAGCAGAGGGTCGACCCTGAGATGCAGCTCTGGTGTGAAAAAATTCTTGTACCTGAGGATCAGCATAGATAGACACTGGAGGAAAAGTAAGATGAAGAGGAAAAATGGGCATGGTGGGGAAATTCACAAAAGTTCCAAGTGAGATCATTATGAAGCCAACCTGGACAAGTATAGTCAACCTTGGGGCTGGCTTCAAAATCTTTCTCAGAAACAGGGGGTGGAGGAGATGGAGGTTCAGAAAATTGTGTGGAAGACCCTATTCCAGAGTATCTTTTTTTTCTTTTCTTGTTACTGCACTCAGGCTCTTCCCTAAGCACAGATTTTCCTTTTTTTGACAAAGAAGGGGAGGGTTGAGGAATATCAGGCAGAACCTCTTTAACAAATTCTTTCTCAAGATTGGATGCAATCCCCTTTTTTAATTTGGAAATGCACACAAGGTTTATCATTTCCTTAATACCCATCATTTTATCACC
>JAVKPL010003451.1:0-19956 GCA_032173675.1 Gastrolobium villosum
GTTGCTGCTGCCTTCGGCTAGATTAGTATTGTTCTCCATCATACTTTGGTAAGCGAGCAGAATCAAAATCTTCAGGGAAAAGGGGCATTCAAGATCGTGCTGGTGAAGGGACTGTTATTGTATTGCCCCTTACTATACCGTCTCTTATACGAGCCGGGTTCAGCCTCGCGCCTACCCCTGTCGAGATGTACCTCCTCCTGATTCCTTGGTGTACCCGTTTCTGCTGGAGGAACGGGGTTTGTAGCAACCGGATTGATGGTTTGTCCTGCTATATTGATGTCGTTTTGAACAGGGTTGTGTTCATGCTGGGCTTGATTCTGCTGATACGAGTGGCCCCGTTCACCCTCTTGCCGAGGTTCAATGATTCCTCTCAACCGACGTTCCAAGTCGCGGATCCCACGTGAATGCTCTTCTCGCATTACGCGGAGATCGTGTTGACGTTGGCGGTTAGAGCGGTCTTCCATCTCCGTCATGTGCTGTAGAATGACCGTAAGAGCTGTCGGAGCCAACCGAGATTCTGGATCAGTTGATCGGACGATATTGCCTGCCAATTCTCTGGCTTGTTCCGGTGGATTCATCCGAATTTCTGGCTGGCGTTGCGCATGCCTCAAGGGAGTAGAGGCAGAATCTGATATGTCTTCACTGATGTGGACATGATCGTGGTTCATCACATCATCCCTCTGGTGTTGAGGTTGGTTTGTTTCCTCCAAAACTGGTTCCAGAGGTGGATTAGGTTGGCTGTTGCTTCGTGTGTGAACCACCATGATGTAGACGTGGGTTCGGTTCCCCACAGACGGCGCCAATGTTCTGTCCTGTGGACAGAGATGTTCAACCTTTGTTAGGTTGATTGATCGCTTTGGACCGTATAGCCTTGACCAGGGGTATCTATGGAAAAGATATCCCTATGCCTAGCTTGATCACTGCAAAGTATATGAATGTGGTGATAGTGTGTGTGTGAGTCTCGAATATCAAGTGCCTTGTTCTATCGAGGAGCCCTCCTATTTATAGGGGCTGCCTCCGATTTGAATTGGTGTAGCTGAGCTGTAATGACGCGGGATCATCAATGCTTTGTCGGCCGTTACCAGAGGTTACGTATCAAATATCACGTCTCCATAACTACGGCCCGTTTCAGGTATTAACTGGGGAATATTCGATGGGGTATTCCGGGTTGAGGAGATGGGCTTGTTTGGTGTGGGCCTTCTTACCGGGTTCATGAAGTAAGCCGGCTCATATGAGCATTTAGTCCGGGTTCATGGCACAGATCCATAACAAAAACAAAAAAGAAAAAGAAGAAGAAAGAGATGCATTGAGGAGCGTTGATTTATCAATTAAGAAAATGAACAGCAAGATGGTCATTGAAACTTGTTTAATAGGTTAACACTTGTTTTTTAAATTACAATTTTGGTCCACTTGGATGAGAAGTTGTAACTTGTAATAATAAGAAACTCAATTTAACACAAAGTTAAGGCTATGGAAATCTGGGTAATGATATCTCACTAACAATGCTTTTCTCACTACACGTTCCCTCTTAACACTCAACTTGGATGTGGTTTTCTTGACGATTCAACTGTATCTCTGCAAACGTACATATCGTTTTGCATACCTAGGAATCTTAGATAATCCTTGATTTAATGCTTGTTGCTCTGAGATTTTGTAATTTGATTGACTGGAAGAAGGTGAGAAAGAAAATACAGAACATTTTCTTGGTAAAATTGACATAACCTGGTAAGCCAGAAACTTGTATGGCACATAGAATTCTCTGTCCACATATTCCAACATGGTTGGAAATTACTGCAACTAGAAATTAACATGTTTAGTTAGATCATAAACAAAGACAAGACAAGAATCAAACACTTTTGACACAAGTGATAAAGAGCTTGTATCCTTTAATTAGATTTTGAGTTCGGGTGATGTGAATGAAAAAAATGACCTTCAAGGTGTAGCCTCCTATATAGGATCCGACAGTATTCGAACTATACTAGTCCGAAGGAGGAACTGATTGAGAAGACTAAAAAAAAACAAAGACAAGAAAAAAAAAATCAGGTGTCAAGTTGCTTCCTCTAACGCTATTGGCACCGTGTACCAGGGACAGAGAAAAAAAAAAAATACTTTGAACTCATGATAACAATTTGATTTGGGCTGGGCCAACTAACTGCCCATCCAAAACTATGGTCCTTTTGCTGGCAAAAAAGTGCCCGTTTAGAAAATGAAAATGAAAAGTTACTATGATTGGTTCTTAAGTCTTAGGTTGTGATATGATGTCGGGTCCACTTATTATGATTGGTTGTAACTTAGCCCATTGCCTGACTTTAGTAGGATCTTTCCATGGTATCAGAGCCTCGCCGTCTCCCACTTTCTCTTGTGGACTCTGTGCTGTAGGCTGGGCCTGTTGCATCATCCACTTTTCAAGTTCAATGGGCTCTCGTGTAAGGGGGCGTGTTGAGATATATAGTCTCACATTGGTTGGATGAACAACTAATTTGGAGTTTATAAGGCCTTAGGTACTCCTACCATTTGAGCTAGCTTTTGGGGTAGTGTATCCAAGGTTCTTTGCATTTTTTATTTGAAAATGCTTGCTTTTTCTTTTATATGTTTATGCCTTTTGTTTTTTTTTTCATGTAAAGATTCGACTATTTGTGGTATTTGCTTAAATACTGGTGTTATTTAGACACCATTCTATTTTAGTAGTTGCTTAATTTATTTTTTTGTAACACCATATATAACCCTGCATAAGGTATCGACTTAACCCTACATAATGCATTTTTAATTGTTCTTGAATTTTTTCAATTACATATAAAATTGTTTTCATTAAACTCAGTCATGAATTATTACATCATTAATAATTTATTATGTTTTATTTGCTCGCATTTGAAAAATTAAATTAAATATATCACTAATTAACTTATACCAACTCTCTGAAATTTCGTTTCAGGAAAGAATTGTTTTCTTCTTGTTAAAACTCCTAATGTTCTTGCCGTTGAAATTTGTGTTTTTTTAAGTAAATAAATCAAAAAGTCTATATTTTGAGCATAATATTTTAATTAAGACCTTATTTTGGTCCTTGAAAAATATATCATTTAACAATTTAGTCTCTTAAATATATTTAAACCGATTCAGTTCCTAAAACTTGAAATCCCTAATTTCTCCATTCTCATATATTTAAGTTTAATGTTATTATTTTATTTTTTGTAACGCTAAAAGATGATGGCATATATCAAGGTTGTGGAATCGCATTATGAATCATGTATTGTTTGGCAGATTTTTGAATCGTGTACCACGAATAGTATTGAATAGTAAGATACATAAATATAATAAAAAATAATTTAAAATATATAATATAATTAATATCAAACAAATTCAAATTCCAAAAAAAATCCAATAAGCAAAATACATAAGTAACTAAAGTACAAACCAGTCATTCTGCTGCTCCTCAGTTATTAAGACTAATATTATAACTACTATCACTATCAGTGACATAACTATTCCATCATCATTTTGATTAGGGTAATCATTCTTATTGGCAATATCATTTTGTTTATAAGGCCCGTAGATATTATTTTGTTCTTATATGATCATGTCGACTTTACCTTATTTTTCTTATTAATAATAACTTTTTAGATTTTTTTTAATTTAAATCACAAATGAAGTTTTTATTTCTTTTTCTATATTCAAAATTAAAAAATCTGATTTAATTTTTGTATTGTAAGTTGCCCGTATCGTACGATACAGTATCGTATTGTCCGACACAAATCTTTTTCTGATATATCTCATGACAGGTATCATTGGACTTGTAAATTGCTTCGTATCATATAAATCATATCGTATATTGTATGATATTCATAACTATGGCATATATACAATTAGGCTAAAGCAATATTGTATTGTCAAATCTTATACATCACTTTGGACTTGTATGCGATATAATATTTCATTTGGAATTTTTAAATATATTTTGGCCAGACAAAATCATTTTGGTCTAATTGGCTAAATTAAAATATTATATTATCTTTTAATTAACATTATAAATAAAATTTTAAAGTTAACATTGTTAAATTCAAATAATCGCGGTGTTGAAATATTTTTTTAAAAGAAATTTTAACGACTAAATTGATAAAAAAATATTATTTTTAAATGATCAAAATAGAGTTTTATTTCTTTCCTTTTTTTCCCGAATTTTAACCAAATATTTTGGTTTTAGATTAAACTTCCTAAATACTCCCATCACCATTTTTGAGTTTTGATCCAGGATTTCCTATGAGATTGTTGTTGAAGATTCTTTGAGACTGGTTTGAAGTATTTTCTCCATGGGCGTTTGATGTAAGAAGGTGGGGTTATACCTGTAAGAGATTTTGATGCTCAAGTCAGATTTTACATAAATGAGAGATCATTTGACTTCAGAGTAAGATTTATAAGTCTTACTTCTCATCATAACCGTTGATTTCCGTCCATCTAACGGTTATAATTTAGGAAGTTATATTAATTAATTAATTATTAATTACACTACAAATGACAACTATTGATTTCCGTCCATCAACGGCTGAGATGAGGAGTAAGACTTAAAAAATTTACTCTGGAGTCAAAAGAACCCTCCCCTTTTACATAAATAGATTTAAGTATATATATATATATATATATATATATATATATATATATATATATATATATAGGAGAAACCTTGTGTTTAAAACATTAATATATATAATGGGGGATGATCAACTTTATAAGATCCCTTATTAAACTTACTTAGTACTCCCATCAACCTTTTTGTTGAGATATTCAAGTGAGATGAGTCCCACATTGGTTGATAATGGGCTAAATGGAAGGACCCATGAACCAATGCCTTAAGGATTTGGGTTGAGATATGGTGTCAGACTCACTTGGTGTATTTGGAGTAACTTAACTCATTGGTGGTGGTCCCCCGCCACGAGCTTCTCCCTGGACCCGCCCAACAAGTGGTATCAGAGCCGGGTTGTGCTCGAGCTAGCCTGATGATTGGCTATGAGGCGGGTTGAGCCTGGGGTACTCGGCTAAGAGGGAGCATATCAATGTTGGGTTTCACACTTGCGGGGGAGATATTGTTGGAAGTATTCAAGTCTGATGAGTCCCACATTGGTTGGTAATTAGCTAAGTGAAGAGTATATAAGTGGAAGGACCCATAAACCCAATGCCTTAAGATTTTGGGTTGAGATGTGGTGTCGGATTCACTTGGTGTAGTTAATTCACTTAGCCCATTGGTGGTGGCCCCCCACCACGGGCTTCCCTTTAAACCCGCCTGACAGTGGTATCAGAGCCGGGTTGTGCTCGAGCTAACCTGGTGATTGGCTAGGAGGCGGGTTGAGTACTTGGGCCTCTAGGGTACTCAGTTGAGGGGGAGCATACCAATGGTGGGTTTCACACTTGAGAAGGAGATTGTTGGGATATTCAAGTGTGATGAGTGCATATTGGTTGCTAATGCATTAAGTACAGAGTATATAAGTCGAGGGACCCATAAACTCAATGCCTTAAGGTTTTGGGTTAAAATGTGGTGTCGGACTGATACGGTGGCGGTAACAGATGAAGAAACAATGGAGGAGATTGTTTACTTACAAGGTCAGAGTTCAGAAGAAAAGGAAGTGGAACAAGCTGATCAAATGAAAGAGCAAAGTATAGCTGTAAGGAAAGGGCATCGTGAAAAGAAAAGGCCTTTGAGATTTAGAGATGACGTGTAAGGTTGTTGAGAGAGTTAGTTGAGAGAATTGTATACGTGGTTACATTTGTAATAGATATAAAATAGGAAAAGTGTGTTGTTGGAGATAAGAATAATAATACTGAAAAAGTCTTCTTCTTCTCATCTCTTATTTTCCTTTCGATTCCTCTTCTCTTCTTTTGCTGTCATATTCTGTTCTGGGTAGAGTAGAAGCTCTATCAATTGGTGCTTTCATCATCTGAACTATGGCTCCTGATAATCGCGTTCGCACCATGGACGATCGCTGGGAGAACACGCAGGCTGATGTAGACGTGTTGAAGGAACAGATGAACAGACAATTCCAAGAGTTAACATGCAAGTTAGATGCCATCTTTGACAATTACAAGGAACGACAATCATCACCTGTCGGTTCCAGTTCCAATTCGCAGATGCTTACACGCGATCATGCAGCAGCGAAGAACTTGCGCTTGAAGGTCTCACGCTATGATGGGTTAACAGATCCACAAGGTTGGATCTATAAAATCAATCAATTCTTCGACTTCTATGATATGGCAGAAGAGCAGCGATTGAAGATTGCTCCTTTCTACTTTGAAGGCAAAGCTTTGCAATGGTACCAGTGGTTCAACAAAAACTCCAAGATCGATTCCTGGCCCATATTCCTCAAGTCCCTGCAAACACGGTTCGGTCCGTCTGAAATGGAGGACTCTCAGGGTCAATTAACTAAGTTGTTACAAACAGGAACAGTGCTTGAATACCAGGAGACGTTCGAACACTTATCCAATCAAGTTGATGGTCTTTCCGAATCATTTCTGGTGAGTTGCTTTATTTCGGGATTAAAGCTTGATATCCAACATGATGTATCTGCATTTAGACCGATTTCTTTGTCACATGCAATGTCTTTGGCCAAGATTCAAGAATCCAAAATTAACCTCAAGAACAACCCACCCAAGTTACATTCCCCTTACCCCCCGTTATTACCAACACCCACTTCACAACCGAGATTTACCCACAACACCAATGCTGCCTATACAAGGAGCAGATATTGTGCTTGGTGTACAGTGGCTCCAATTGCTAGGACCGATTCTCTTGGATTATCAAAAATTATCCATGGAATTCTCTTGGGGTGGAGAATCAATTAAGCTGCAGGGGGACAAACATACTACTTCCATCTCTTTCAATCAATTTCGGAAAATACAACAACAAGGTCAGGTAGCTTCCTTATTTCAACTATCTGTTATTGATGATAGTCCGATTGTTGCTAGTACTGATAACCATCCAGAAGTGATCAAGTTACTGCACGAGTTTGATGAACTCTTTCAAGAACCGAAGGAGCTACCTCCACATAGACAATTGGATCATCACATTCACTTACAACCGGAGACCACACCAGTAAATGTGAGGCCATACAGATATCCTCACTTTCAGAAAGGAGAAATTGAAAGACAGGTCCAGATGATGCTTGATTCGGGTTTTATTCGCACCAGCACAAGTCCTTTTTCTTCCCCAGTCCTTTTGGTGAAAAAGAAGGATGGATCATGGCGGTTTTGCATTGATTTTCGGGCTTTGAACAGCATCACTATAAAGGACAGATTTCCTATACCAACGGCTGATGAGTTAATGGATGAATTGGGTGGTTCTATAGTATTTTCCAAGTTGGATTTGAGAGCGGGGTATCATCAAATCCGTATGAGTCTTGATGATGTGCATAAGACTGCTTTTCGGACTCACCAAGGTCACTATGAATTTTTAGTGATGCCCTTTGGTCTCACAAATGCCCCTTCTACTTTCCAAGCTACCATGAATGTCATACTTCAACCATTTCTACGTAAGTTTGTGGCTGTGTTTTTCGATGATATACTCATTTATAGTTCATCCATGGAGCTGCATCTACAACATTTGCAATCTGTTTTGGAAACTCTTAAGCTTCATCAGTTTTATGTCAAGAAGTCTAAGTGCACCTTTGCTCAACCATCCGTGGAGTATTTGGAACACATTGTCTCACAAACTGGACTGAGTATGGACTCCAACAAGATTAAAGCTATGTTGGAGTGGCCGATTCCAAAAAACCTCAAACAGTTAAGAGGATTCCTTGGACTTACAGGATATTATCGAAGGTTTGTCTATCAATATGCTACCATTGCTGCACCTTTAACCGAACTGTTGAAGAAGGATGCATTCCATTGGTCAAAATTATCTCAGCATGCTTTTCAACAATTAAAACAGGCCATGACTACAGCTCCTGTTTTAAAACTACCGGACTTTACAAAAGAATTTATCATTGAGACTGATGCATCTGATGTGGGCATAGGTGCAGTGTTATTACAAGAGGAGCATCCTATTGCTTATTTTAGCAAAAAATTATCTCTTAGAATGCAAAGAGCTTCAGCATACGTGAGAGAACTTTATGCTATTACTGAAGGTGTTAAAAAATGGAGACAATACTTACTAGGAAGGCAGTTTGTTATCCGCACAGACCAGAAGAGTTTGAGGGCTTTGCTTGATCAGGTAATACAAACACCTGAGCAACAATACTATTTGGCTAAACTCTTGGGTTTTCAATATTCTATTGTGTATAAACCAGGCAAAGAGAATAGAGTGGCTGATGCACTCTCTAGAGTTTCCACTGTTTTCGGTTTCATGTCCCTTTCCAGTGTACAATTTGATATTCTAGAGAAATTAAAGGAAGAAAATATGCATTCATCCTTCTTCCATCAATGGTATAATGAATTGAATGCAAACCCAGAAAGCCATGCTGACATGGAGATAAGGGAGGGTCTCTTATTGCAAAAGGGTAAATTGTTTCTAGATCCATCATCCCCTTTGATTCCTTCAATCCTACACGAATGTCATGCTACTTTGTCTAGTGGACATACTGGAATTCAGAAAACTATTGCTAGAGTGAGTGGTAGTTTTACTTGGAAAGGTTTACAAAAAGCAGTTACTACTTTTGTTAAATCTTGTGTGGTTTGTCAACAAGTGAAGTACTCTACACAAGCTCCAGCTGGTTTACTCCATCCAATACCAATTCCAGAAAGAATTTGGGAGGACCTCACCATGGACTTCATTATTGGCCTGCCCTTATCCCATGGTTACACCACAATTTTGGTGGTTGTTGATAGACTTTCAAAGCAAGCCCACTTCGGTTGTCTACCAAATAAATTCACAGCTCCTAAAGTAGCAGCCCTCTTCGCTACAATGGTATGCAGGTTACATGGTTTACCAAGGTCTATTATTACTGATAGAGATCCTATTTTTCTAAGCCGTTTCTGGGTGGAATTGTTTGAACTCAGTGGCACAACATTAAAACGTTCGACTGCATATCATCCTCAATCAGATGGGCAATCTGAGGTTGTGAATCGGGTCTTGGAACAGTATTTGAGGTGCTTTGTGGCTGAGTTTCCTAAGCAATGGTCTAAGATTATCCATTGGGCTGAATTTTGCTATAACACTACTTTTCATAATTCAGCAGGCATGACACCTTTTAAGGTGGTATTTGGCAGAGATCCACCTTCCCTTTTGGATTATATTCCTTCCTCTAAGGTTTCAGCAGATGTGGATCGGATTTTACAAGACAGAAATGTAGTTTTGCAGCAGTTGAAAACAAATTTGCAAAAAGCCCAAGCTACCATGAAGAAGAATGCTGACAAACATAGGAGAGAGGTGACTTTTGCTGTTGGTGATTTAGTTTGGGTTCATCTTCAACCATATAGACAACATTCTGTTGCAGATCGTATGTCTCATAAGCTCTCCTATAGATACTTTGGTCCTTTTGCTATATTGAAGAGAATTGGTTCAGTGGCTTACAAATTGGATTTACCCGTCACAGCAAAAATTCATAACATCTTTCATGTTTCACTGCTCAAACCATTCCAAGGAGAGCAGCATATTCCTCCATTTCCCCTACCTGATACCTTTCTGAGTGGTCTACCTGTATTAGAGCCTCAACGGGTGCTGGCACAGCGAATTCTGCAACATAATGATCAGCAGATACAACAAGTTCAAATTGTGTGGGAAGGTATGCCTCAGGATATCATTACTTGGGAGAATGTAGATGAATTTCAACAGCAGCATCCGTCCTTCAACCTTGAGGACAAGGTTGATTTTAATGGGGGAGGTATTGATACGGTGGCGGTAACAGATGAAGAAACAATGGAGGAGATTGTTTACTTACAAGGTCAGAGTTCAGAAGAAAAGGAAGTGGAACAAGCTGATCAAATGAAAGAGCAAAGTATAGCTGTAAGGAAAGGGCATCGTGAAAAGAAAAGGCCTTTGAGATTTAGAGATGACGTGTAAGGTTGTTGAGAGAGTTAGTTGAGAGAATTGTATACGTGGTTACATTTGTAATAGATATAAAATAGGAAAAGTGTGTTGTTGGAGATAAGAATAATAATACTGAAAAAGTCTTCTTCTTCTCATCTCTTATTTTCCTTTCGATTCCTCGTCTCTTCTTTTGCTGTCATATTCTGTTCTGGGTAGAGTAGAAGCTCTATCACGGACCCACTGGAATAGCTTAGCTCATTGGTAGTGGTCCCCTGCCACAGACTTTCCCTGAACCCGCCTAACACTTTTTGGGTTTTGATCTGAGTGGATTTCCTCAGTTGACTATGAGGTTGTTGTCAAATATTCTCCAACACTAGTTTGAAGTTATTTCTCCATAGGTCTTTCACAGAACAAGGTCTCAAATGTACTTACAAAACATTTGACACTCAACTTAGATTTTATGTAAGCGAGTTTAAATATATAGAAAAAGATGATCACCTTATGTTTAGAACATTGGTATTTATAATGGGGGGTGATCAATTTTAGGAGATTCCCCGATTGTTCCCAATAAGTGGATGAGGTGGTAAAATCTTCTTTTGGGTAGTAGGTGTAGGTGACTTGAGGTGTGATTCCAGAGAAGCAGAAAATATCTATGCAGCTATTGTTGACTAGGAGATATTCTTAAATATGCTTTCTTAATGATGAAGTATTTATATGTGGGCTATTTAATCTTTTGTGTACAGGACTTGATATATCATTTCAGAAAAAGTTTTACGGGAAATTTATAAAAAATGGTATGAGGGTAATGAATTGATATAGGCCTACATAATTGGACTGCTATGTTTTTCCTGAGTCTAAATCCAATAATATATACACACCCCTCACCTCTAAATTTACTAACCCGCTTGTTATTATTAGAGAATAATATAAATTATTAAAAAGATCCTTATCTATTACTTATGATTTTGGGTGAAATGGTTCTTTACACTTATATAAATACACACAAAAGACTAGTTGTCCTCCTCATATGTATTTTTACATTTTCTTCAATTGGTGTGAGTTCATTACTAAATGATAAAATTGAGCTACTCAAAACCACTCATCCGGTGTGAATAACAATCCTTGTACTGAATTCTCACAATAAAAAATGAATATATTAAGGACTAGGGAAAGAAAGCCATGTGATGTGCACGATTTGTTTGAAGTCTAAAGAAACGGGACGATACTTAGTTAGTGGAAAAGTAGTACGGGCAAAGGACGTACCCATGCATGTATCAGAGTTCTCTGTATCTGTACGACGTACGATTTTTTTTTTTTTTTAAGAAATAAAAGAAGAAATAAATTCGTTGATTGCACGTGACAAAGAGGGGAGGTTACATAATACATACAGCTGTTTCGCGTTGAATTTGAGGCCCACTTCTGATTTTATTTAATTATGTATTTACGTACGTTTCTCAAGTTTACAATTTGAGCTTTTTTCTTTCGGTCCTTTTCTTTATTTTCTTCCCCCAGCCCCACAGACATCCAAGATTCACAGTCATTGGCCATTGCCATTATTCCATGCTAACGCACATTGTCGGAACGTGCTAATGAACCTTCATCGTAATTTTATTTTCCTTCGACATGCATATTTATGTTATTTTTAAAAATTATCAATGATAAAAAAAATCAGATTAATTGACTAATTCGACAAAAAAAAAGTAGTAAAACGATTAAATTATTAAATCGGGAACTCAAAAATTTGGACAATAAGAGAGCAAATGAAGAATCGATCAAATAGATACAAAAATAGTGAATATGAGATTAATATCGATAAAAATCTATAGTGAAAAACTGGTTAATTTTCTTTTTCTTTACTTAGATTAAATATATTTTCTTGACAAATAAAGATTCCTACAAGGTCTATACATGAGTTATTACTATTTACTTTTTTTATCTAACAATATTACAAGATGTATAATACATTTTTTATGTTGTTCCGGGTTTATACCCATTTCCCAAAGTTGCATGAGGACTTTAGTACCTTATCGTAGCCGCCGACTATTTCACCAAGTGGATAGAGGCGGAGCCTGTGGCAACTATCATAGCTCGGAAGGTACAGAAGTTCTTTTATCAGAAAATAGTTTGTAGATTTGGCATACCCGGGATAATCATAATGGAAAATGGCACACAATTTATCGATAAGAAGCTTCGAGAAGCCGTTGCCGTCCTGGGAGCTAAACACTACTTTTTTGTCATGGAGCACCCGTAGACTAATAGACAGATGGAATCCGCGAACAAAATCCTTACCAATGGGCTGAAGAGAAGAATAGAAGGATGTAAAGGTAAATGGTTGGACGAGCTAGACAATGTGCTATGGGGGTATCGGACCTCGGTTCAGTCCAGCATATTAGAAACTCCGTTCAAAATGACGTATGGATTTGATGCAACGCTACCGGTGAAAGTCGGAGAACCTTTATGGAGAAGAAGGATTATGGAAGAAGAGAAAGAAGAAGCAAATGAAGAGTTCATGAAGATTGACTTGGACCAAGTTGAAAAAGAAAGGAGAAAACAATGATTGTCGAGTTAGCCTCAAAGCAGCGGACAACGGCCAGGTACAACCGGGTTGTAGTGAAAATAAACTTTCAAGTCGGAGACTTAGTCCTCAAGAAAGTCGATGTAGGGAATAAGAACGCCGTGGACGGAAAGTTGGCGGCTAACTTGGAAGGCCCTTTAGAGCCTCTTGCTTGGTGTTAAACCTTTCTTTGAAGTTTTGGAGTTCTCAGTCCTCAGATAACAGTTCTTTGCGGTCCTTGAGACCTAAAAGTGCTATCTTATAGAAATGCGACTCCCTTATTTTAGAATCCCTTAATCATTTCTTGCAGCATGACACTATGACTTTGGAGAAAAGCTGCCTGGTTCTGAAGCATTTGCCCATGATTTTGGATGGCTTGATCATTTCTTGCAGCATAATCTTTCATCTATTGCTCAAAAGTAGGGTGTGCTTATGCAGAGCTTAACTCTTGTTGTTCAGCAAAAAGTTGTTGAATTAAATAAGGTGAAAAATGCTCATTTGGTTCAAATGATTGCTGCCATCCTTGATAAGGCTGCTGATGTTGGTTACTTTGGCCTTGGCCTTGAGCAAAATTAACTCCATGGTTCTGCCATATTTGATGATTAAACTAGTTGTAATTGTTGTAATTTTGGTTGACGTCTCCCACATAAAGCATAGATGTTGGGTTACTGGAGCATTATTCCAAAGCACGAATTCTATAGCAAAAGGAGCAGAAAAGTGTTGTAGCCGGTGCTGGTTGCCTTTCTTCCACAACTACCTTGGCAAGATTTTCTATAGTTTCATTTAAGGCAGCAAGTTGAGCTACAAATGAAGTTGTTTCATCAACCTCTTGGATAAAACTTGCTTCATAAAATTCATCCCCCCATGGCCATGCCATTGTGGTTCCCTCTTGGAGTGTTCAACAACCACACTTATTCTTTTCATCAAAATTTACATCACTCAGAACTTGTCACTAGTCTCTCTTTTTTTTAAATTTATTTCTACAAACTTTACAACAAACGTCAGAGTTTAACAGAAATTAAAAATGAAGAACAAAAAACTCAAATTCAAAAACTTAAAGACAGAATATCATAAAGAAACTAATTCAAACATTGCTCCCGGGCAACAGCGCCATTTTGTTAGGGTTGTAAAAGGATAGATCCCAAAACTAATTCAAGTATCGTTCAGAGGGAACAAGAAAATCAATCTTTTTTACTTATTCTTTTTCAGTTTTCTTGAAGGTGAACGTGATTGCTTTTTCAATGAAAAAGGTAATTTCTAAAATGTAAATTAAACCAAGAATGGTCAAAACATGTTCAAATGAGTAAGTATCAAGATTAAAACTCTAGAATTCTGATTTCAATGACTTCCTTTTTAAAAATAGTTCATGCAAGAAATGTTAAGTCCATTCCCATGGAACTCAAACCAAAAAAGTCTAACTAATCAAACTTCAAGAACATCCACAGCAGTTTGAATCGATTAATGGGTACTTATCATTTTTTTAAGATTTCTAGAAAGAAAATTAGCAATACATGTTAAAAGAAAATGTAACCAAGAAAATCATAATGAAACTAAAATGTTCATTACCCTCTAAAATCAAAAAACAAAAGGTAAAAGTGAAGATTTACAGACCATTAAGTTGATCTACAAAGTGCAGGTAACGAAAATCTACTCAGAGTTACACAAAGCTTGAAATTGGCTTGCTCTTGGACTCCTCCAAGAATCGAGTTCTTGCATGTGCTTAATACAAAAACTAGAGCTTGGAGAAACTAGAGAACTGGAAACGTGTAAAATATAAACTTGTAAAATTGGAAAAATTAAAACTAAAACTAACTCCTATGACTTCAGCCAAAAATTCCTATTTAACAGGTTGAAAGCACAAAATCCCTTCTAGCTTGTTGTCCATCGAATTCTGAATTGCATCCAACGATCCACAACTCGCCACATCAGCTCTTCTCTCACAACCCTGTTATCCCATGGTTAAATGGCAAAAGAATTTATCAGATTATTTACAAAGTTGCCATTGTCAACCCAAATTTCATAGTGGAACTATTTTACACACTTTTTGGGCCTTTTTACTTGTATTTTAGTCTATTTAGCTCAATTACAACAAAAAAATTGCTAAGTTAATTATGTGAAAATCACAACCAACAATAAGAGGCTAAAAAATCATTCTGATAATTATTTATAAAAAAACAAATGGTAAAAAATTAAAATATTAATTCATGGCTGAAGACATTTCATGTGACGTCGGCTCGAACAGACACCTTACAGGTTTTATATTACATCTTTATCATGTCCAATTTGTGCATGAAACATAAATACTATACAAGTTCACCTACCTTGTATTAATATTCAATTTTCTTTGTTTAATTAGAAGTTTGATTGAGCATCAAGAATGGAACTCTAGTTTACTTTGTAATAAAAATTGTGATACCATGTCATGAAACTTATATCAAAAAATTCAAACTATTACATGAAGACTCATAAATAATTTTACATTGCATTCACAAAAATAATCTTCGATATTTAAAAAAGAAATGTTGTCTGTCATGACAAATTTGAAAAAAAGAGTATGACAGTGTTTCGGTGCAAATGCAAAATTTACACGCTTGTAGGGTTGGCATTTCGTGTTTATATAACACAACACAAATTTAACATTAACACAAATATACTTAATATAAAAATCACTGAATTTAAAAATGGATCAGAATTTTCAATACAAACACAACTCACTCAATTTGTTGACATGACATGACATGACTTGAATAACCTATAAGAAGATTAACATAGCTTATTTTCTTATTTGCTGGTTGTCTCGCATCAAAATCCAAATATTCTTTGTCAGTTTATGGCAAGGCGAATATAATAAGAATTTGAAAACATATTGATTCGAACACGAATTTCTCAGGTCATGATAGCCGTCATGTTGAAAATTGCCACCTCTACATAACATAAGTTGTTGGCATTCCAGGTAGAATCTTTATTACACGGCTTGTTTATCTCTTGCCCACTCGAGATGTTCAGGTCACTTGACAAAGAACAACGAGGAAGCGATGTCCACGTAGTCACTGGCTATGACCACAAAGTTGACCTCCCTGATAATTGGAATTCTCTTATTGCACTCGAATGTTGTGGGACAGATAAAAAAATTGATATGAGAAACTAGAGCTGGCAAACCAAGTCGGTTGGTTTTGATCCGCCGTCAATCCATCAAAAAATGAGGCGGGATGAGTTGGTCCTCCTCTTGAAAATGGGTTAAGATATCAACCCGCGCTATTTTATGATGGGTGGGTCAACCTGTTTAAAAAAATTAAAAATAAAACTTATTTTATGAGTTTCATAATGTTATTTAATTCAATTTCACACTACCCTCAAAATTTTCCGATCTCAAGACTAAATGTATGATAATATTTACTCGCTTAGTTATCAGTATCATACAATATAATACAATTCACAAGCGCAACAATACATATCGAGGGGATATATCAGAAAAGGGTTTTATCGAACGATACATATATAATACGATATGAAAATCAAATCAAAATCTATAATCTTTATTATAGAAATAAATATTTGATTTTTGATTTATATTTAAAAATAAATTTTAAAGCCGCCATAAATGATAAAAGGAAAGACATTATCATACAAGAACAAGATAATACCAACAAACTTGATAAGCGAAATGATATTGTCAACAAGAATGATGAGAGAAAAGGACATCAAATTGTTGAACAAGAAATGAGAGATGAGTTTGATGACTACACTAATGAAGATGATGACGGATTAGTTGTGTCACTAGTAGATGCTGATGGCGATAGTAGTGATTATATTAATCTTGATGATTGATGAGTAAGAGAATAATTGGTTTGCACTTTAGTTACTTATGTATTTTGCATATTTGATCCTTTTTGGAATTTGGATTTATTAGATATTAATTATATTATATATTTTTAAAATATTTTTGTATCTTACGATTCCATATGATTCACGATACAAAAATTGGCCCAAACGATACACCATCCGTATTGTGATTCAATAACCTTGTTTACTGGGATAGTCTCTAGAAACTCATTTTTGTCTCTATATATGAATAATCATTGTCATAAATAAAGTGTTTTCTTTTTTATTGTTTTAGGGAACTATTATGATAAAAAAAATTAAATATAAAAAAACTTAGATATAACAAAAAAAGTAATACTTAATAGTGAGAGAAAAAAAAAGAACGGACCTTCAATGGATTAACCCATCCTGTCGAAAGTTGAGCATATTTTCATTCAGCCTTATACGAGACAGGTTGAAATGAGTTGGGGAATTGAGAATCCCAATCTATTCCGCTAATTTGTGTTTGCTTCAACTTGATAATAGTGTTGGGAATTCCAATTGTTAGATACGTTTTATCACCTCTAAACGAAACCCTAATTTTGTCACTCAAATTGAAGATGAATTTGTTAAAATTGAAAATGAGGTTTACCGTAAACTCGCCAACATTAGCCTCCATCTCTTCAAAAGTAGATAATGGAGAAGAAGCGCCAACGTTACCCACCACTTTATTTTACCGAATAAATAAAGGGAAATATTATTCTTATATTACATGTGGTAACTTTTTTTCCTACACACTATTCGATAATTGTGTCACCTTCTTTTTTTTAATGGTTGAGCTCACAAATTTACGTGACATAACTTATCTCCTTTAAAAATGTCATCATTAATTCATATAAAATCCCTAGTACAATCAGCTGAATTTTTCCTATTCTACTTTTGAATCATGTTTAAGGAAGACAAGAATGGAACGTCTGCCCTTCTCTGTATTTGGCAAGACAGTTAACAAATTATCCTTTCAAATTAAGAGCGTTATTCCACCTTACATGCAAGTGTATTTGGCATAACTGTTAACAATTCTTTTTTAATATTACAGGTGTTATTGCACTTTTTTCTTAGCGTAACCTGGAGGTGTTATCGCACTTTACAAGCAAGGGATAATGTGGAATAAAATAACTCTATATTAATAATTTATGATATATATATATATATATATATATGGGGCAGGATCATCTTACACCGGTATAAGATGAATAAGTCTTACACCAAATCTTAACCATTGATTTTTTGCATCTAACGGTTAAGATTTAGTAGCTCCCATTCATTAGTTAATTTTTAATTCCCAATAAATCTCAATCGTTGAATGCACAGAAATCAACGGTTAAGATTTGGTGTAAGACTTATTCATCTTACACCGGTGTAAGTTGATCATATCTCTATATATATATATATATATATATATATATATATATATATATATATATATATATATATATATATATATATATATATATATATATATATATATATATATATATATAGGGTCAGGATCATTTTACACCAGTGTAAATTACACTCTCAATCATGTTCGTTGATCCCACTTATATGTAAGGACTCTAATTTTTTAGTAATATGAGTCATTGGATACAAGTGGATCAATGGTCAAGATTGAGTGTAAGACTTCTAACTCTTACACCGGTGTAAGAATATCCTGCCCCATATATATATATATATATATATATATATATATATATATATATATATATATATATATATATATATATATATATTAGAAACAATTTATGAGATATGATATTATGTTTTTTTTTTCATGTTTATTTTACATATTTATCTTTGATTCCGTTAAATTAGAATCTCAACTTATCTTCACCGTCGATCTTTCCTTTTGATACTTTGATCCAATGGTATTAGAGAGTATATGTAAAATGGGAGTGGATAGAAAAAATGGTCATGTGATCATGTTATTCGATCATAACCACTCATTGATAATAAGATATGAGAGAGAAAAATATATAATATTTTTTTTTGGTGAAAAAAAAAATATAATTTTTAAATGAATGGTTGTGATCAAATAACATGACCACTTTTTCACATGAGAGGATCAACTCTCATAAAAAATAGGCATGAAAAATAGATACAATATCATATCCCATAAGAAAGATTGTGTTACATTTTTTCTTCCCCTTCTTTCTAGGGCTGGCAATACGGGCCAGCCCGCCCCGACCCGCCCCGGCCCGCCACTGGCCCGTCAAAAATGGGCTGGCCCGCCCCAGCCCGTTTTGACAAAATGGGTTGAATTGAGCAACCCGGCCCGTTTTATGAGTGGGTTGGCGGGCTACGGGCCAGCCCGCCTAAAATAAAAAAATATATAAAAATATAAAAATAAAATACCAAAAATTAAATTTTGCATAAAAACACATATTTTTTTTTTTGCATAAAAGCATATAAAAATCTGCATAAAATCCTAATGTGCTTATGAAACCAAGAAGATCAGTGTTTAAAAATCTACATATAAATATGCATCTTTCAATCCAGGAATAATAATAAAAATTAAAATCATATCAAGATAAAACAGAATAACAAAACAAGTAACAAAGTGCTGTATGAGCAGTCCTCAACAATGCGAAAAAGCCACTTGCATGCAGAGAAATCTAGGGCACGAAGTTACATAATAATTGGGTAACCTAAAAAAAAAGGGGTTTGGCGGGCCGAGCCCGACGGGCTGGTGGGTTTGGCGGGCTGGTGGGTTGAAAAACTCAACCCAGCCCGCCCTGTTTGGTGGGCGGGGCGGGCCAGTCCGACGGGCTCAGCCCATTTTGCCAGCCCTACTTCTTTCCAATCGTGATACTTCATTTACATTCGTGACCTGATGCCAATTACCATATCTAAGAGGGTGTTTGGTAGCAAGATTCTTTTGGGATGCATTGGAAAGTAAGAATGGGTATTCCAAAATACTATGTTTGGTAGCATTTTTAAATTTTTTTTGATTGGGTAATTGGATAACTAAGATTCAATTTCATGTGTAAAAATTTGAAACAAAAATACAACTTAGAAGATGGTATTGTGACTTCCCTATGCAAATGAAAAAGGAGATTTGTGTTATAAAAAAAAAAAAAAAAAAGATTTGAATTTTGTGTAAAAAATAGCCTTGAGTAACTTTGTAATTTAACTCCATTTTTCCAACAATATTAAACTCTTACCAAAGATAGGTTATATTTGTAATTTAACTTCATTTTCCCAGTAATATTTTACCTTAAAACAAACTCAGGAAATTTAAACCAATTTTTCCGATAGTATTTCGACCTGCCAAATAAATATATTTTTTTTAACTTTCCTAGGAAAGGAAATTTGCATTCTCACTATTTTCTTAATAATTGTATTTGGTAAAAAAAATTCTCCTTAATCAAACGTCTCGTTAATGATAACAGATATGTGTTATCGATATTAAGAATCGTATTTATGACACTCTGATCCCGTCCATAACTGACGCTATTTTATCAAATCATCACGATCAACATATAAATCATTTAACTAAATAAATAGCATTAGTTAATTAAGTAAAATTGTTTTACTCATGTGCATTAGCTCCTCAAACTCTCTTGCCTTCCCTGTAAACAGAATTATAGCAATAAAA
>JAVKPL010003452.1:0-20037 GCA_032173675.1 Gastrolobium villosum
CAGCCTGCACAAATTGTCCTGACTTTACGGTTGAGTCAGTAGAGTAAGGGAGGGCTGTCATGCACTCCTCAAAGGCCACAAAGTTCAGCACTTGCATCTCCCTATGCGCACATGTGACAAGCTAAAGAGGTAAGGCTTGCCATGTGATGAAAGCTACTACTCCTCAAGGCAAAGTCAGAAATCTGCACTCTTCTGCATATAGTGAGAACCGTGAAAACTTGGTGCCAAGACAAGGCATGACAAGGCTGATGACTTTGGCAAGAAATGGCAGGTTTCCTCCTTGAACTAAGCGCACCTAGGAAGGTAAAAGACAGGTATATGGCAGTCATGTTGGCAGTCAAGTAAGGTCATGAGGAGCTAGAAGCAATCAAGCAAAGGGGAGGAGATAGGGGCTGCACAATGCAGAAAAGTCAGGGCTGTGCGCAGGCTGTAATGTGCAGCGTGCCAGGGTCAATGTTGCAGCAGAAGCAAGTCAGAATTTGCACCAAAGGCTTCCCCTTATGTGCACAAGTAAAGAGGTGAGAAGGTGGTGATTTGAGGTTACCTTAAGGCACAAACCATTGGCTTGAACACTGCCCAAGGCTGCGCAAGAAACAAAGACATAAAGGGGTGACTTAGACTGCCATGCCAACCGAAAACTCCTTGCCAACAAGGCTGGTTTGAGGTGTTCCTAAAGTGAGCCTATGGTAAGCAAGGGCTGAATAAGGCCCTCCAATGCTCTAGGGATGCGGGTCATACTCAAGGTGTGGCCATAACTTCCTAAAATCCAAAGGTCCAAAGTACTCATGCACCAACCCACTAAGTTAATAGGTTCCCTAAGTCTTTTAAACACTATCTTATGTCATATATGATACAATCAAACATGTCTATACTCTTCGATTAAATTTCCATATGCCTAAAATAAATATTTCCTTTAGTCGTAATTCTAATTATTCTCTAAGTTAGACCCATCCAATTCTATGGAAAAATTATGTATTTCAAAGACAAGACAACCACTTCATACAAATTCGAATTTCTAGCATGCTTTACCCCTAAATGCAAGTTATGTAATTCCCTAATAATGCGGGATGTTACAACTACCCTACAGATCCAGATGATCAGGGAAAAGTTGAAGCAGGCGCAGAATCGTTAGAAGAGCTACTACGATGTCAAGCATCGACCATTGGAGTTCAGTGAGGGTGAGCACGTGTTTGTGAAACTTTCACCTGTCACCGGTGTTGGACGGGCACTCGGCGTGAGGAAGTTGAGCCCGCGATTCATAGGGCCCTACCAGATCCTTGGTAGAGTAGGACCAGTTGCCTATCGACTTGCCTTACCTCCGAACCTAGCCAATATCCACGACGTGTTTCACGTGTCTCAGCTTCGGAAGTACATAGCAGACCCTTCGCACGTGGTGCAGCCGGATGATGTGGAGGTTCGGGAGAACCTAAAGACTCCCGTCGGACCACTCAAGATTCTCGACCGAGGCGAGAAACAGCTTAGGAGTAGATCATTCCGATGGTCAAGGTGCAGGGACTGGGCGGTAGTCAGAGGAGTGCACATGGGAGCGAGGATCAGCTTCTCCGACAGTATCCCGACTTTCGAGACAGGTATGTTTCTGATTTTGAGGACAAAATCCTTAAAAAGGTGGGGTGAATGTAAGAACCCGCACCGCTAATTAAGGTAATTAGTAAACTAATTATGATAATTAGGAAATAATTCCATAATTGACCTTAATAATTATTAATGGGCTTAGATAATTATATTGAGTGAGTAAAAATGCTGAAAGTCGCTTTTTGGAAGAAAAGCGCAGATACCGGTTCTGCTACTCGGTATAAATGCGTACCGGAAAAGTATCCCGGAAAATTATAACGAATGCACGATAATTACTAGAATATTATGTAGGACTTGTAAAACAAGTTTCAAGTCAAAATAACGTAATCTGATGCCAGAACTGATACTGGCTATGGAAAAGCGCGTACCGGAAAGGTGCTCCGAAAAATAAAATAAAAATATGAAAAATCTTAGAAAAATGTGTAGGTCTAGATTCCAAAGTTTGGGATCAATATCTTTTACTTTGCGATTAAGGCTAATACTGCGCGTTTAGTGGCCATGTGCCTATAAATAGACACACTAGCACACAACCCTAGGCAGCATATTGGTCATACGGGAGTGTTTGGTGGCTGAAGGGATTATTCACTGTTTCATTGCTCTCCTTCAACATTCTTGAGCCTTGGACCAATTCTTCATTAATTCTTCCTCTCTTCTTCTTACAAACACATAGTAGAGTGGGTTGTGGGAGTGTGGGGCTGCATTTTTGCACTCTCAGCCATTGTAGAGTGTGTTGTGAGGTCTGTTCTGAAGTGTTGAGTTGTGTGAGGGGGAGTTGTGAGTGTTCCCTTGGTAGTGGAGGTTCCAAGAAGCCTCCTTTGGTGCCAAGAACCAACCTTTGGGTGGCATTTTCGTGTCCTTGGGTGTGCTAGACTTGTGTGCAGTGTTAAGTGCTCCAAAGTCACCTTGAACTACTGACCAAGCTTTGGGGTAAGTCACCTTAACTTGATAAGGTGTTTTTATGGCTTAAAGGTGGTATCTTGGTATGTTAATGAGTTTAACATGTAACCAACACATAAGTGAACCTAAAATGGATTAAAGATGCATGCTTTAACGTGTACATGTGATAAAATTTGGATCTTTGGGTTGGATATTCACGAAATGCAGAAACTGCATTCTGTCGTGAGATATCCGGATATTCGTCGAACAGATATCCGGTATATCAGTATCCGGATATGGTATCCGGATATTGATATCCGGATATGGATCTGGGTATCCGGATATGACATATCCGGATATGTCCAGTGTGATATCCGGATATGACATATCCGGATATGTTCTTCATGATATCCAGATATCCTGGGTTCTGCGCAGACAGTAGCTGTTCTGTATGAACAGTATGCTACTAGGTGTGTGTGGACCCTAGTTTATGGATGTTGAACTTCTGTAATTAATGGACTAAGTCAGAATCTTATGATTAAGGGCTTATGGCTTTGTTGGAAGCCTTAAGACGTAAAACGTAAAGGAAAGGCGTAGTCTTTAAGTTGTATGCATGTTGTGCATTAATATTGACTTGTTAATGGTCCATATCAGATTGTGATACTGCTGTTTGTGGACTTGTGAGTGGTTGGACTCTTGGCTTGGATAGCTAGCTTGCAAGGTAAGCTTTCGTGTCCTCGGTTTAGCCATTTTGATGTTCCACCATGTCCCATGGGGATGGGTTTATGCATGCTGTGTTACATGCTTTGATTATTTTGGAAATGCTGTTGAGCTGTTTATATGTAATGAGCATTATGATATGCATGTGGTGTCCACCTAGACGGCAATCCTGAGTATGTGGTACATACAAGATGGAGAAGCATGTGGGTGAGGTGCAGGTAGTATCCATGTACTCATGTAGGCATAGACGTATTCCTACATTTCTCTGGCCAGTAGATTTGAAAGCACACATGACATGATTAATTGCTGCATCGCATGATTTTAGAACTTATACTGTAAATACTATTTTTAGAACTTATATTACACATGTAAGTGAGCTTGGGGTGGAGACTCCTTGAGGACCCCTTGTCTTACTGAGATTTCTTGTTAGAGATCTCACCCCACGTTTGGGGACGCTTATTTCAGGATCAGGTAATGTTGAGGGCTCAGGTGGCAGGAGGCCAGAGCTGAGCTGATATTCTGATATGCTGACGTGCTGGTTGTGGATTGCTGTTTATTTCACTGCTATTATGTTTTATGCTCTCTTTTTGTTAAGTTTATGTTGAGACTATTTGTTGGGCATTGTTGCCTTATTTGGTGAGCATGGGGTTTGTCCATGCCACATGATTGTGTTACTGTCTTTTAGTTAATGTTGTAATTAAAGTATCAGGATTTGACCCAGGCTACCTGTGTAGACCTGTGGCTTTAGATACACACATTTATTTATGTACGAGGTATTCAGTTAGTTGTCTTGCAATTTACATACAGGCAGTATTTTTATGAAAACGATTAAGTAATCAAGTTGGCTAAGTTAATGACGTCATAATTGAATTAAAGAAAAAGTTATTCCGCATTTTTATTAAGCGTGGCTTAATACGATAGTGTGTTAACAATCCGGTTTAACACGGGCTGTTACAGTTGGACTCTTGGCTTGGATAGCTAGCTTGCAAGGTAAGCATTCGTGTCCTCGGTTTAGCCATGTTGTGGTTCCACCATGTCCCATGGGGATGTGGTTTATGCATGCTGTGTTACATGCTTTGATGTTTTAGAAATGCTGTTGAGCTATTATATACAATGTGCTTTTATGATATGCATGTGATGTCCACCTATACGGTAAGCCTGAGTATGTGGTACATACAAGATGGTGAGGCTGTGGGTGAGGTGCAAGCGGTGTTCCTTGTACTTATGTGGGTATAGACGTATTCCTGCATTTCTCTGGCCAGTAGATTGTATAAACACACATGGCATGAATATCTGTTGCACTGCATAGTTTTAGAACTTATATTGTAAATACTGTTTTTGAACTTATATTACACATGTAAGTGAGCTTGGGGTGGAAGATCCTTGAGGACCCCTTGCCTTACTGAGATTTCTTATTTAGAGATCTCACCCCACGTTTAGGGACGCTTATTTCAGGATCAGGTAATGTTGAGGGCTCAGGTGGCAGGAGGCCAGAGCTGAGTTGATATTATTATAACATGTTGGATGTTGACTGTTGTTATGTTTTCCGCTTGATTATGATATTATGTTGAGACTGCTATTGGGCATTGTTGCCTTATTTGGTGAGCATGGGGTTTGTCCATGCCACACAGACTTGTTATTGTCTTTTTGGTTAAAGTTATATTAAAGTATCAGGATTTCTGGTCCATGCTATGTGTTGTAGTCCTGTGGCCTTAGATACTCAAAGTATATTTATATATGAGGTATTCAGTTAGTTGTCTTGCAATTTACATTCAGGCAGTATTTTATGAAATTGATTAAGTAATCAAGTTGGCTAAAGTTAATGACGTCATAATTGAATTAAAGAAAAAGTTATTCCGCATTTTAATTAAGCGTGGCTTAATACGATAGTATGTTAACAATCCGGGTTAACACGGGCTGTTACATTTTATGGTATCAGAGCACTTTCTACGGAAAAGCCTGTATGTATTGCAATAACTTAGGATGTTTAGTTGCGTGTCTACTTGGTGTTCTCTCTGATTGGTGTGTATTGTGATAATGCATATGTGACCACATGGCGTGGGCCTGATCAACTCATTCTTTGTGTAACTTGTGCAGAGTCATGGTGACACCAAGGAGGAACCCTAGTACGAGCGAGAATCAACCGGATCCTATCCTGGCTGCATTAGCTGAGATGCAGGCGGCCCGACTAGCCGACCAGGAGGCCACGACGTTGACAAACCAGGCGATGCTAACCCAGTATACTAATTTTAATTTTAATTTTAAATTTTTTATACTACTCGTAATAGTCTCTCTCTCCTCAACCCATTTTAACTCATTTTATTGTTTAAACAGACTTTTTGAATGATTTTGTTCTATATCTGCTATTTGGATATACATCGAATTTATAAATCTTTGTGAAATTATTAATATTGTTGATCGTATATTCTATTTGCATAAATTTCTGTTGTTTTATTTTTTTAAGAGGCTAAACCAGACTTTTATTTTTTTGTAAATAAGTCAGACTACATACTGATAATTATATTTATAACAAATAACAAGCTAGACCAGACTAATACATTTAAACACATACTTAACCTTTTAACATGAAAATCCGACCCGAGTCAACCTATTACCACGAGCAATTGGCAATTAAATTGGTCCCTTTCATCACGAGAAACCAAAATTAATAAATTAGATGATTATGTTGGGAATATAAGAGTGACAAAACAGGTAATTCATCCTTTTTTTTTTTCAAAAATTATACTTCTTATAAATATAAAAAGTATCAAATAAAGATAAAATGTGTAAAAAATCATTAATTTTCTTTTATATAAAAAATAATCAACTCGACGAATCAACTCATTTGTGACATATCGAACCTGTTTTGACCAATCATGAAGTGAAAAAATTTGATTACGAGATAAAAGGGAAAAAAAATTTAAGTTTATAATTACCATGTAATTCAAAGTTTTAGAATCATACAGAATAATTACATTATTTGATGCTTATAAATAAAAAATTCAATTCGTATAAATCAGTTTTTAATTTCTGGAGCATTGAGTGCTTAATTTCTAGGTTAAGCTTTATACAAATCTAGCAATTGTGACAAACATTACATGATGCTACATGTTAAGGGCCGTACTTGTTATGAACTTATTGAATCAAACACTTTTTTATTAAATCAAAAGTTGTATTATAACAGTAAGAAAAAAAAAAACTCATTAACAAAAAAGAACTTTATTTCAAATTTCCCATATTTGCATCGAGGATTAAGAAATACAAGCATTATATGCTAAGATGTTAAACCCAGAAAAGATTGAGATGAATATTTACCAAATAAAGTCAACATAATTACGCAACATAGTAACATAATTTTATTATTTGCCTTTGTTACTAATTTCATCCAGTTTAAAACTAATTTTTCGTCTATTAAAAAAAAAAAAAAAAACTAATTTTTCAGGTCACAAACAACACAAGGCCGTATACTATACTACTACAAAATTCAAACTCATTTTCCGTTCCTCTAACTAAAAATAACATTAATTAAAAAACTGACAAATAAATAAATAAAAGTATTGCTATGTTGCATGAAAATAAAAAAACTGACAAGTAAAATCGAAAAACTTTTTTTTATTGAAGTATTGATTTTCAATAATCCTACAGATGGGAATTGTCTTCACTCTTTTCATTCTACTTCTTTTGAACATTGTATTTCATTTTAATTAACCCTATTGCTAATATAAACTATGTAACATAACAAGAACAAAAATTGAAGCCTAAGAATGTGCAAATAACTATCTGAATCCCATCCTCAATGTCTCAGAATCACGAACCACATTTAGTGTCCCCCTCCTAGAATTTGAATGAAGCAGAACAAATGCATAAGGCAAAGCAGAAACTCCATTTTCTTCTTCTTGTGTCGTTGTTAACGTTGCAGAGTTGTTGAAGATGACGTTGGTGATATCAGCAAGTGGGATCCTCTTCATCTTCCTTTTACCATTCTTCTTGAAAGATTGGGGCATTAGAGGAATTGGGTTCTTCTTCTTCTCCCACTTGGTACAGAGTGGAGGTGTGTTCTCTTTGTTACTCTCATTGGGCATGGCAGTGGCTTCCATTGTAACACTATGCAGTTATAGTAAGTGAGAAAGAGAAGCACTTTGCAGGTGTTGGTTGTGGTGGTTATGGTGGTGAAATGAGGTATATATAAAAGCACTGTTGGTGGGAATGTTTGAAATTATAATGGAGGAGGGAGAATGAAAGAGATGGAGGGTAGGACAAAAAATTTAGAATTTTCAACTGTGGAGGGTTGTTTTTATTCTTTCCTTATTTTTATGAGATTTAATGGAGGGTGTTCTTTTGTAGGGTGGAGGGAAAAGGAAAACTTTAAAACAAAACATGGAGGGGACACGACAAGAGGGAGATCTTTGAAAAAAATTTAAGGTTAGGAAAACGAGATTGGAGGGAGTCAAAGAAAATATTTAAGAGTTGGCAGTAAAATTGACTCAAAATATTCACATAATTAAAGTGGGAACTGTGAAACTTTTGGTGCCAAAAATGATTGGCCATAACTTGGGCTTAGCGCCATTTTTATCTTTATTTTTGACATGCCTTGGAGTTATGATCTTTATTTAAGGATTAACTCAATTAATTAATGTTTGTAACTTTCTCTAATAAGATTAAAAAAACTTTGCTTTAGCTATCATTAATAAGGTTTTGATTTTATTATAGAAAGAAATTTCTTCCTTATCGATGCCTAGTTTTGTTTAATTCGCCTTTTTATGGCAGTTACTCATGTCTTCTTTTATTGTACTTTTTTTTTTTTTACTTATTCATATTTGATTATGATTATTCCTAAATATAATTTTATTTAGAAAAAACTTCGTAAAATATTTACTTATTAATAGTTGGTTATATTAACCAATTAAAGCCAATGTATATGAAAAAATCAATGAGTAAAATTAAAAAGAAAATATAAAAGAAAGGATTCTAAAGAATAAAAAAATTAAAATATTTACAAATTATTAATATAATATTTATAAATATATTATTTTTATATTAAAATTACGCACCATACATGTATAATAAAAATTCTTTCTATAATAGTTGGGAAAGAAAAATTAAGGTATTGATAAATATTGTCATTATTAAAATTAGTTCATTTTCCCCATGGTTTAGAAAAAATATTACAACTAGTTGCAGATTTTTGTTTCTAAGAAATATCTTTGTATAACTCTTATTTGATTTTTAAACTATTTTTTAAGAGAAAAATGTTTGTCCTAACTTTGTGTTATTTTAGATCTTAACCGTTGGTTTCCGTCAATCAAAGGTTAGGATTTATTAGGTCAAATTTATTAATTAATTATTAATTCACAATAAAAATACATTTCTTGACATCAAGATTTCTTTTGAAGTTAGATCGTATAGTATGTAGCCTTTGGTTCCTTCCCTATATCCCAAGAAAATGGATTTACGAGCTCTAGGCTGGAATTTTGTTCGATGAGCTGCAATGGTTGATGCATAACATAGGCACCAAAAAATTTTCAAATTAATGAGTAATGGTGGTTTGGTGAACAGAACTTCATATGGTGTTTTGCTTTTCAGAAGTGGTGTTGGTAATCAATTAATTATACGTGTGGTATGAGTAATAACATAAGACCATAAATGAATAGGTAAGTTGGATTGGAAAAGGATGGCACGAGCTACATTTAGAATATGTTGGTGTTTCCTCTCAACTACTCTATTTTGTTGTATAGTTTCAATGCATGTTCTTTGGTGAGAAATGCCTTTGCTTGAGTAAAATTCATTCATCATGAATTTAGGTCCATTATTAGACCTTATGGTTTTAAGAGAGGTATGAAAATGATTTTCTATGTGAGCAATGAAATTTTGTAGATGTTTTTGGGTCTCATGTTTATGTTTCATGAGAATGACTGTACTAGGCCCAGTCAGTTACGGCCCACAACCAGGAGTTACACTAAGGAATAGGAAATTGCTAAGAAGGCCCAATAGATTGAATGACTATGTAATGGGATAATTGTAAGTGGGTCAGATAATTACTTGGTATAAATAATTAGAACATGTCATTTGGACCTAGCGCATATAAGCCCATTAGGGTTGTTATATAAGTTTTATGCATGAATGAAAGAGGTATGATTAGTATGATTTTATTCTTTTCTTCCTTCTTCCCTGATCTACTTTCTCTCTCTACGTACCTCAATTCTTGCTCTCAATTCTGTCTGGTTACAATGACCCAGGTGAACCTAGAGTGATCATCAAGAGTCAAAAAATAATGATGGCCATCTATAGAAGTGGTTGAGTAAGGTCCCCAAATATCTGCATATAATATTTGATAAACTGCATTGGTTTTATTTTCACTAGAGAAATGAGGTAATTTCCTTTGTTTTGCCAAGTGAGAAGTGACACAAGGGGATACATCTGTGCAAGAAATAAAAGGAAAAACATAAGATACAGATTTCATGCTAGAATGGGAAATATGATGGAGGCGTAGGTGCCATAACATTGCAGCATCAGAAGTTTTGGTATTTTGTTGTGATTCAGTGTTGGTATTAAAGGCTTGGGCTGGTATGTTAAGAATAAAGAGTTCACCACATTGCTTAGCTATACCAATTATCATCTTGGTAACATTCTGGTATATTGAACAACAATTATTAGTAAAAGTTAGTGAACAAAAAATGGTATTGACTAACTTTGTAATTGAAATCAGATTAACTTGGAATTCTGGAACAAAAAGAACTTCTTTAAGTATGAGTTGAGGAGATAAAAAAATGGTACCAGAATAATGAGCAACAAACATGAACCATTTGGATTTTTTATATGGAAATATGGTCAGTAGCACCTCTATCTAAAATCCATTGATAAGAAGTATTATTTGTTGAGTTTATATGCTTGTTCGAAGAGGAATCTATGTTTACCACAGAGGAAGCTTTAACAAAATTAGTGGAAGATGTACCTATGTCATTTGTGCCCTTACCATTCTGCTGAAGATGACCAAGAATCCTCTGATATTGTTCTTGTATCAGTGCAAGATCCATCTGATGCGACTCATCATGATGGTGCACATTTTCATTTGTTTCAAATGAACAGATTCATGTGATATATGATTGGTCTGTCCTTTGCTTTTGTAACCAGGAGGGAAGCCGTGTAACTGATAACATGTTTCAATAATGTGGTTACCTTTTCCACAGTGAGTCCAAGTCATTTGTGATCTGGTTCCTTGTATGAACCCGCACCGCTAATTAAGTAAATTAATTAATTAAATGTGAGAATTAGAAAATAATTCCATAATTGACCCTAATAATTATATGAGGCTTTAATAAATATAGTAAGTGAGAAATAATGCTGAAAGTCGCTTTTCGGATGAAAAGTGCACATACCGGTTTTGCTACCTAGTATAAATGCGTATCGGTGAAGTATCCCGAAAAATTATAATAAGTACATGATAATTACTAGAATATTATATAGGACTAGTAAAACGTGTTTCAAATCAAAATAATAAGAACTGGTGCCAGAAATGATATTGACTATGAAAAAGCGCGTACCGCAAAGGCACTCTGAAAAATAAAATAAAAATATGATAAATCTTAGAAAAATGAGTAGGTTAAGATTTTAAAGTTTGGGATTAAAATACTAAGCGTAGTAATTAGCGCTAATACTGTGCGATTTAGAGTGAACCGACTATAAATACAACATTTCTGCACAAAACCCTAGGCACCTTATAACTCCTACATGAAAGGGTGGCTGACCAGCTCTCTATTCACTGTTCCATTGCCATTTCCCTTCTTCTTCATCACTTTGAGGGCCAATGAGACATCTTTCTTCTTGGTTTCTTCATCAAACACTTAGAGTGGTGTATTGTGAGTGGTGAGTGAGGGTGTTTCATTTATGAGTTAGAGGGGCAGTGTGAGGGAGCTTTGGAGCTAACATGGTTGTTTTGGGTTGGGAGAGCTTTTGTCAAGGCACTTTGAGGTCCAAGGAGTTATCTTTGGGTGCAAGAACTACCTTTGTGGAGCCATTTTCGTTTGCTTTCAAGTCTGAACCTTAGAGGCACTGTGGAGGGCTCCAAGAGCAACCTTTGCTATGTTTTGAAGCTTGGGTAAGTTTCCTAGCTATGATCATGAGTTTTTATGGTTTAAAAGTGGTGTCTTTGCATGTAAATGGGTTAAACAAGTAACCAACCTTAACATGAACCTAAGAATGAATAAAGATGCATGCTTGGACGTTGGAATGGATTAAAAACCCAACATTGGAAGGATATCTTTGCGAAATGCAGGAACTGCATTCTGTCGCGAAATATTTGGATATGATATCCCGATATGGATATCCGGATATGATATCAAGATATTGATATCCGGATATGGCCCCGGCATATATCCAGATATGCTGGATTTCCGATGAAAAGTAAGGTACTGTTCACACAGATATGAGTTATGGGTTTGTGGACCCTAGTTTGATGAAGTTGAACTTCTGTAAATACTTAACTAAGTCAGAATCAAGGGATTAAGGGCTTGTGGCTTGGTGGAAAACTTTAAGACGTAAAACGTAAAGGGAAAATGTAGTCTTTATTTTTATGATTATGAGCAATGTTGTTGATATAATTATTGGTCTAAATCATATTGTGATTTTGCTGTGTGTGGACTTTGAGCCGTGTGGACTCTTGGCATTGGATAGTTAGCTTGCAAGGTAAGCTTTCGTGTCCTCGGCTTTGCCATTGTTGGTTCCACCATGTCCCATGGGGGGATGGTTTATATGCATGATGTTGTTTTCATGTATTATTTTGATAAATGCTGTTGAGCTGTTATATGTGAGTGCCTTTATGATATGCATGTGGTGTTCCACCTATACGGTAACTCTGAGTATGTAGCGCCATACAAGATGATGAGGCTGTGGGTGAGGTGCAAGCGGTGTTCCTTGTACTAACTGTAGGTAATAGACGTATTCTTACATTTCTCTAGCCAGTAGAATTGTGATAACACACATGGCATAAATATCTGTTGCACTGCATACTTTTGGAACTGATAATTTTAAAATTACTTTCCACATAAGATAATCTTATATTGCACATATAAGTGAGATAAGTTACCTCATGTGAAAGAAGAGTAATATTTCCCAATTTAAAATTACTTTTGGAACTTATATTGCACATATAAGTGAGCATGGGGTACTGAGATTTCTTGTTTAGAGATCTAACCCCACGTTTGGGGACGCTTATTTCAGGTTCAGGTAACCCAGGGGTTGAGGCTCCTAGTCGCAGGAGGCCAGAGCTTAGTTGATACATGTTTTTGCTGCTTATGCTAATATGTTGTTATGATTGGATGCTGGATCTTGTTTACTGTTTCGTGCTTTTAGCTTCATTATATTGTTGTTGCTGTTGAGACTACTGTTGGGCTTTGTTGCCTCATTTGGTAAGCATGGGATTTGTCCATGCCGCATTGACTTGACTTTATGTTTTTATTTATGAATTGTAATAATGTATCAGGATTATTGTCCAGGCTACGTGTTGTAGTCCTGTGATTTAGATACTCACTTTCTTATATTTATTGAGGTATTTCAGTTTGTTGTCTTTGCAATTTGCATACAAACGATGTTTTATGAAAATTGATTAAGTAATCAACTTGGCTAAGGTTAATGACGTAATAATTGAATTAAAGAAAAAAAGTTATTCCGCATTTTGATTAAGTGTGGCTTAATACGATGACATGTTAACAAATCGGGTATACACAGGGTGTTACATTCCTCTTCTTGAGCCTCTTCCTCCATTAAAATGTCCTCGACCTCTGTTTGAAGAACTTTGATAGCTATATTGATTGGAGAAATTATTGAAGGCTCGAGATTTATATATATTTTCAAATAAGACTCCCAAATTGAATTGCCTTTCTTGTTGTACAACAAAAGAAAAGGCTTTATCTATATCAGGAAATAGATCAAGCATCATGATATTGGAACAAACACCTGCATATTGGTCATTTAACCCCTTCAAGAAACGTATGACAAGATCACGTTCACGATCAGTTTTCACTTGTTCTATAGCTCCACATGCACAAGTCGGAAGAGGTTTCAGACTTTCAAGTTCACCGCACATAGTTTTTATTTGTGTAAAGAAATTTGTAACAGGTTTTTCTCCTTGCTAAAGACGATAGATATCTTCTTGCAAGTCTGAAATTCGAAAAGCATCAGATTGAAAATATCTTTTGCGCAAATTCACCCAAACATCAGAAGTTTTGTCCAGCCAAAGAATCGATCGAGCTATCACATTTGAGATGGAGCGATGAAGCCATGCTAAGACCATTATGTTGCATCTTTGCCATGCTGAAAAAAGGGGATCATTTTTTTCTGGAGTCACTATACTTCCATCAACAAATCCCAATTTATTTTTCGAGCGAAGTGCCATGGACATTCCTCTTGCCCATATATGATAATTGTTTCAAGTTAATGGTGAAGTTACAAGTACTAATGTAGTATTTTAACTGGGATAGAGATAGTACGGGTTTCCAGGATTTGTAAGAAAATCTACAGCATAATTTTGATTTGCCATTGCAGAAGAGGAAGAAAAATCAAGAAAGAGTAATGCAGCAGAAAGAAAGAAAGATCAAGAATGAATACTAGAACTTAAAGCTCTGATACCAACTTATTTTTTGGTATTCTCATCTTGAAAGAAAAATTCATCTATTTCATTATTGAAGAAAAGAGTTACAAAACTACTTATATACAATATATGCAGTATTGGTTAACTAACAGCTAACATAACTAACAACTATTACAAGTTAGTTTTAACTGATTGAAAAGAAAAAATTAGCTTCCGCATTTATTTAGCTGCTCTTAATACTATAATATGATAACAAACTGGATATACACTGTGTGTTACAGTCTTCCTCCCCACCAAACAAATCAATCAACACATAAATAAGTTACATCCAAAAATAACACGTCTTACTCTAAACGAAGCAATATTCATCAAAGGTATCACATTTTTATTCATGTCAAATGTGATATAACCCACATGATTACTAAATAACTTTTATTTAAACTATTCATTCCAAATAGCTTCAAACAAGACACAAAGACACCAATGATGTTTTATCCAACTATTTACATTGACCCACAATCACAAATATAAAAAACATATTTTGAAAGCTTTCGATCAAATCCAACAAGGGTCTTCTAAATCCAACATAAATAAAAATGTAATCTATTACGAATTTCAATTTCGTAATAAAGGAAGCTTCTTTTAAATTAATCATGTCAAAAATCCAATTTTTCTTAAAGGATCACAACAAATCATATATAACACCGACTAACACACTCTCTATTAAATTGATGTTACGTGTGTAAAATATGATAAATAAACTAAAGGATGAAAAGAATTGAATGAAAAGCGAAATTTCACTAAACCCAAATAATATTATATTGGAATATCATTATATTCCTTATATCCGATTCCGATACAAAAACCGATATATTATACCAAATATCCTTTTATTTAATCTACACCTGAAACCTAGAAACTTATATTAAAAAAAAGGGAAAATGTTTATCCTTTTTTTGGTGAAAAAATGTTTATCCTTTTAAATGACACAACTTATATCCTTTCACTCTCACAAAGAGGTAGGACCCACACCTTTATTTTTTTTGTCAACTCTCTCTCCTTCTTTATCTATCTTTTTCTCTCTCTTAAAATGACACAAATCCTTTAAGATGACAGACACTTTACCCTAAAAAAAAATTAGTGCAATCAAATATTTTGCTTTAAAACCAATACACGAATATTGGACAAAACATGCTCATTGAAAGATTTCTTTCCATCAACTACTTGCAAGACATTATGAAATTGTTTCTGTCACCATCAACAAAATTTGTAAAACAAAAATTAAAAAAAAAAATTCATTCAAAAGTACACAAATTTTCTAAAAGTATAAGCAAATCCTTTTCTGATTGTTATAATTTAACATTTCAAATGAAACATATAACGTCAAATCAGTATATAGATTGGTTGATCGAATAACAAATGGTGTTTGAAATTCTATTTATGATTGAAGTTTGAATTGCTTTTATCGAAAACCATGACTCAAGATTAATTTTGGAAATTATATATTTAAGAAGATTTAATTACAACTAATTAATATCAAACAATTGGGTCCTAATTCATATAATTTAAGCTATGATCTAAATATAAGATATTTCCTAAAATAAGATTTTATAAAATTAGAACATTAAAAGAGTTTAGCTTACTTGTTGATGACATGATTATTGATATCTCAACACATTGTGAATGCAAAGGGGACTTAGCCAAACTTATTAACCATAGTGTCATTCTCGTCTTGGATCTATGTATTAGGCCTACACTATTACCCAAATGAATCAGTTTACAGATATCCAACTTCAAATAAAATGATCAGTTAATTAAATAATGGATTTTATACTGCACCCCATATGGAACATGACTTAGCCCGTTTTTATAAAAAAACATGAAAAACTACAATTGATTGAAGTCCACAATTTAAACAAATTCTAACAACTCATTCTAAAGCTCACAGTGAGATATCACCAATTACGTAAAAAAAATAAAATTGGTAAGCAATTACGTAAATTGACTTGTATAGAATTGTTCCAGCTTAATCAATAGTATGGAATTCGAGTCTTGGATGTATAGTTGTGTTAAAAATTTAATAGAGTGTTTTGCTGCCTTGTAGTTATGTCTCCCTTAACTAGATTAATTAATTAATTATTTGATGAAATAGTTAAAAAAAAGCGTATGAGAGATGATACTACCTAGCTCTGATAGCATATTGAGAATAAACTATTCCAAAATCTATGAATAGTCTTATATATTTACATAAATAGTTAGGTTTTGTTGGCGTTTTTGCCTCATAAATTATGGTTAATTTTCTCTATTTTTCAACTCTCTTAATTATTTTCTCCCTCCCTTCTTTTCATCAATCCTTTTTCTGCGTTACAAGGTCACGCTTTAGAATAACTTCTGAGTGTCTCAAAGAAACTAATGTAAGAGCAATATGCACATAAAATGCGTAACTTTTTTTTTTTTTTTTTTTTGGTACAGAACTTTTTTAAATAAAAGCAGAATAATATGTAGCGAATTTACATTTATCTATTTTTTTTTTGCGTGTGTCTATTAGTCTATACCAGTTACAATCCACTGGCATGTGTTGTGGGCCAGCCCACATGACATACACATAAAAGGCCCAATGATCTACATGACTACCTGACTAAATAACAGCCCAGTTGGTAATCAAGTCAATCCACTTCCTCCTTAATTTCCCAATTTTAGGAATTTATTAGTTTTGCGATAATGTGATGGTTGGAATTCAAGGCGTGATCTGAAGGTTTTTGGGAGTAATTTTTCCTTAGCTAATGAGCATCTGATTGTTAAATTCATGAGTTGAATTCTATTTCTCCACTTTTGTTCCGCTTGAATTTTTTTTATCTTTTCTTCCTAAATGTTAAAAGTGTTTTATAAACACTTTTTTTTTTCTACAACAAAGGAGTTTACACATGATTTTTCTAACATAACACTGAGAAAGGTTCAATTCTCATGTTGAGTGAGAAATATAAAACCCATGTTAAAAACACTTTTTTTGTTCTAACAAAGGAGTTTATGGTAAATAATAAACTGAGAAAGGTTGATTCATAACCATTTCTCACTCTGCATAGTTGGAAAAAAAATGAGGCAAGGGTGATAAATGAATTAGGGGTCTTTCAAGAGTCTTTGATCCAATTTGTGAAGACCTGACCTTATACGTCTAAAATTGATCGTTGGAATCTGGCTTGGACTTGTATAAAAATTTATTGGACTTGTATAAAAATTTATTTAATAAAAATGTATCAGGTTCTAATTAAGAAATCCAGCCTTAGAGTTTATCAGGCTGACCCAGTATACTAATTTTTATTTTTATTTTAAATTTTTTACACTACTCGTAATAGCCTCTCTCTCTCTGTCCTCAACCCATTTTAACTCATTTTATTGTTTAAACAGACTTTTTGAATGCTTTTGTTCGATATCTGCTATTTGGATATACATTGAATTTATGAATCTTTGTGAAATTATTAATATTGTTGATCGTATATTCTATTTGCATAAATTTCTGTTGTCTTATTTTTTTTAAGAGGCTAAACCAGACTTTTATTTTTTTTGTAAATAAGTCAGGCCACAGACTGATAATTATATTTATAACAAATAACAGGTTAGACCAGACTAATACATTTAAACACGTACTTAACCTTTTAACATTAAAATCCGACCCGAGTCAACCTATTACCACGAGCAATTGGCAATTAAATTGGTCCCTTTCATTACGAGAAACCAAAATTAATAAATTAGATGATTATGTTGGGAATATAAGAGTGACAAAACAGGTAACTCATCCTATTTGAAAATGGGTTGCATTGACACGACACTCCTATCCCGTCAACTCAAAAATTATACTTCTTATAAATATAAAAAGTATCAAATAAAGATAAAATGTGTAAAAAATCATTAATTATTTTTATAAAAATTTATATAGAGAATATTTCATTTAATAGGGGTTTAAAAATTTAACAAAAAAATGAAACCTAAATTAATAAACCCATCAACACGTTAAAAGACTGGAATCGGCTTTAATAAAAAAAATAAAAACTATCCCAAGATATATAATTTTTTAACTCAGAGAGCGTTAGAGTTTTAAACCCATCTGTGAGGCTGTGACATAACGTTTTTGAGACGAAAATAATTAGGTAATACAACATGTTGTTCTCATGCTTGATGTCTTGAATATTGCTGAAGACTTGGATATATTGTTGATTGAAAAACATGGCTAAAAATAAAATAAAATTGTTTGATGATCAAGTGAATCATTCTATTCCACGATATATTTTAATTTTTGGATTTTTTTACAAATGTAATTTAAAAAAAAAATAAAAAAATGTTAAAAATATATTATGAAAATGTTTGATATTATGCTGCTTGACACTGGTCAACCTATTCAACCCCGTGTTGTCTGGGAATGGTTAATCTGATCATGTCTGCGAAATAGAACACTATCCGATTTCAACTTGTCGCAAGCGTGTCGCCTATCGACAAGAGTTTTAAACCAAAATTCCTGTTAGATTGCAGTGCCCGGAATTTAAGAGTGACAAAACAGGTAATTCATCCTACTTTTGAAAATGGGTTGCATTGCATCCTATGCCCTATCCCGTCAACATATTAGAAAAAGTAATTTTTTTTTCAAAAATTATACTTCTTATAAATATAAAAAATATCAAATAAAGATAAAATGTGTAAAAACATCATTAATTTTTTTTTTAAAAAAATAATCAACTCAACGAATCAACTCATTTGTGACATATTGAACCTGTTTTGACCAATCATGAAGTGGGAAAATTTGATTACGAGATAAAGGGGAAAAAAATTAAGTTTATAATTACCATGTAATTCAAAGTTTTAGAATCATATAGAATAATTACATTATTTTATGCTTGTAAATAAAAAATTCAATTCGTATAAATCAGTTTTTAATTTCTGGAGCATTGAGTGATTAATTTCTAGGTTAAGCTTTATACAAATCTAGCAATTGTGACAAACATTACATGATGCCTCATGTTAAGGGCCGTACTTGTTATGAACTTATTGAATCAAACACTTTTTTATTAAATCAAAAGTTGTATTATAACAGTAAAAAAAATAAAAAATTCATTAACAAAAAAGAACTTTATTTCAAATTTCCCATATTTGCATCGAGGATTAAGAAATACAAGCATTATATGCTAAGATGTTAAACCCAGAAAAGATTGAGATGAATATTTACCAAATAAAGTCAACATAATTACGCAACATAGTAACATAATTTTATTTTTTGCCTTTGTTACTAATTTCATCTAGTTTAAAACTATTTTTTCGCCTATCAAAAAAAAAAAAAAAAAACTAATTTTTCAGGTCACAAACAACACAAGGCCGTATACTATAGTACTACAAAATTCAAACTCATTTTCCGTTCCTCTAACTAAAAATAACATTAATTAAAAAACTGACAAATAAATAAATAAAAGTATTGCTATGTTGCATGAAAATAAAAAAAAATGACAAGTAAAAGAGAAAACCTTTTTTTTATTGAAGTATTAATTTTCAATAATCCTACAGATGGGAATTGTCTTCACTCTTTTCATTCTACTTCTTTTGAACATTGTATTTCATTCTAATTAACCCTATTGCTGATATAAACTATGTAACATAACAAGAACAAAAATTGAAGCCTAAGAATGTGCAAATAACTATCTGAATCCCATCCTCAATGTCTCAGAACCACGAACCACATTTAGTGTCCCCCTCCTAGAATTTGAATGAAGCAGAACAAATGCATAAGGCAAAGCAGAAACTCCATTTTCTTCTTCTTGTGTCATTGTTAACGTTGCAGAGTTGTTGAAGATGACATTGGTGATATCAGCAAGAGGGATCCTCTTCATCTTCCTTTTACCATTCTTCTTGAAAGATTGGGGCATTAGAGGAATTGGGTTCTTCTTCTTCTCCCACTTGGTACAGAGTGGAGGTGTGTTCTCTTTGTTACTCTCATTGGGCATGGCAGTGGCTTCCATTGTAACACTATGCAGTTATAGTAAATGAGAAAGTGAAGCACTTTGCGGGTGTTGGTCATGGTGGTTATGGTGGTGAAATGAGGTATATATATAAAAGCACTGTTGGTGGGAATGTTTGAAATTATAATGGAGGAGGGAGAATGAAAGAGATGGAGGGTAGGACAAAAAATTTAGAATTTTCAACTGTGGAGGGTGTAACTTAGAATATGAGATTTAATGGAGGGTGTTCTTTTGTAGGGTGGAGGAAAAGGAAAACTTTAAAAC
>JAVKPL010003453.1:0-19695 GCA_032173675.1 Gastrolobium villosum
CAGCCCATTAATCTCTACCCGAAACCGACCCAGTCCACTACACCCATCGATCACACCCATCCCAACCCTAATCACATCTCTGCCTTTCCACCGCCGAAATGACTTCCACCGACAACACCATCCCTGAAACCTCACCCGGCGAAACTTCCACTGAAAACACGATCCCTGTGAACTCCGTCTCTCCTCATCCATCTAACATCATCATCCAAGCCGATAACTCTTCCTTTCCCATTACCGTCATCCTTGATGATAACAATTATCCCCTCTGGTCTCAGTTGCTTGATATGCGTATTGGGGCACGTAATAAGTCCGGCTATCTCACCGGCACCACCGCGAAGCCACCGGCTACTGACCCATCTTATTCCACCTGGGTTACTGAAAATAAGAAGGTCAAGAGTTGGCTGATTGACTCAATGACCCCCTCCCTGATGCAGCGTTTCATACGGCTTGAGTGTGCCTCTGAAATATGGGATGCTGTCCAACGCACCTTCTTCGATGGCTCGGATGAAAGCTGTTTGTTCGAGTTGAATCAGCGTTCTTTTAATACCAAGCAACGTGGTCGTCCGCTTTCCACATACTTCAATGAACTTCTCTCCATTTTCCAGGAGATTGATCATCGCACCATGACTCAGGCTGCCGACGTTGTGGGGGTTGTTCAGATGCACACTGCCATGGTCCGATTGCGTGTCCACATCTTCCTCAGCGGTCTGGATACTGAGTTCGAACAAGTTCGTGGTGAGATTCTGAGGAAAGATCCCAAATTGGACCTTGAAGGGTCCTATGCTTATGTTCGGCGCGAACATCAACAGCGAATCACCATGAATCCTCCTCCCTCCAGCGATGCTTCAGCTCTGGTAGTCACCACCACGCGTGTAACAGCCCCAATCCCTATAGCAGATATTGTCCGCTTTGCCCCCCTTCCGGGACTCACGGTTTTACGTTCTGGGGTTACCCCCAAAAGGCCTCCACTAGGAAAGGTTTCCACACCCATATATATGGCATGCTTTGTTCTCCTTTCCAACGATGTGGGACATTACAGTCACCACCATTTGTAACAGCCCCTCCCTATAGCAGATATTGCTCGTTCTGGGGTTTAGGAAAGGTAGTCAAGGACATTACAACGCGCCCTTCCTCTGCTCCTCTGAAACCCCGTAAGGACTTCTCTGCTTCCAAACTCGTTTGTTCACATTGTGGGGACTCTGGTCACTCCAAGAACCGATGCTATGAGGTAATTGGCTACCCCGAATGGTGGGACTTCAACAAGAAACCACGCCGGAAGCTTCTCAACAAGGTACCATCTGCCACCTCTGTTCTCGGCCCTACACCCACCGCGAATGCAGTCTATGAAGGGATTCTAGGTGAGTCTCATGCTTTTTCTACATTATCTGATATTGATGCATGGATAATTGACACTGGTGCATCCGATCATATGATTCGGCATCCTAACCTTCTTTCTAATTTTTCCCCTTCCCTGAAAACTGTGATTTCAACAGCCAATGGTGGAACCTCTGCCATTGTTGGTCAAGGTTCGATTTCCTTGTCCGATAGATTACATCTTCATTCTGTGTTAGCTGTTCCTTCTTTGCATTTTAACCTCCTTTCTGTTAGTCAGCTCACTACGCAGCTTAACTGTTCTGTCATTTTTCTGCCCACTAAATGTATCTTTCAGGACAACCAAACGAAGGAGACCCTTGGTTATGGTGTTAGAAAAGGCAAATTATATTTCTTGGATGTGTTGGCTGGTTGCAGTACCTCTCCACCTCGTGCATCTGTTACTTCAGCTGTGGATTCTGTGAAAAATAAAATTTGGTTGTGGCATAGGAGATTAGGCCACCTTTCTTTTGGCTATCTGAATAAATTATTTCCTACTTTCTTTTCTGATGTAAGTGTTAGTGATTTTCAATGTTCTGTTTGTCAATTGGCCAAGAGCCATAGGATTCCTTTTTATCCCAGTTTCAATAAAAGTGTTATTCCCTTCCAAGTGATCCATTCTGATGTATGGGGCCCTGCCAAGGTTCCCTCTTTCTCTAAATCTTTGTATTATGTAACATTCATTGATGAATGTACTCGTATGTGTTGGGTTAGTCTTCTGAAAAATAAAGGACAAGTCTTTACAGTATTTAAAATTTTTTTTCACATGGTTCAAACCCAATTTAAGACAAACATTCAAATTCTCCAATCTGATAATGGCATGGAATACATGTCACGGGACTTTAATGATTTTCTGAATGTAAATGGGATCAAACACTTGACCTCTTGTTCCTATACCCCACAGCAAAATGGCTTGGCCGAAAGGATGAATAGGACACTCTTGGAAGTGGTTAGAGCTTCATTATTTGGGATGAATGTCCCTTCATCTTATTGGGGGGAAGCTGTTACTTCAGCTGCATATCTTCTTAATAGGACCCTTTCTAGTGTCCTTAAATTTAAAACCCCTTACCAAGCACTTACTACTCACTTCTCTATCCCTCATCCTTCCAACCTTGAACCCAGAATCTTTGGTTGCACTACCTATGTCCATATTCCGAAAAATCAGCGGTCTAAATTAGATCCTTGTGCAAAAAAATGCATTTTTGTTGGGTATTCAGATGTACAGAAAGGGTATAGGTGCTTTGACCCTTTGTCTCATAAAATTCATGTCACTTTGGAAGTTACATTTTGGGAGAATGAACCTTACTACTCAGGGGGAGCCTCCACTTCTCCTTCTCAGGGGGAGATTCCACCCGTAATAATGAACAGAGAAGAAGAAGTTTGGATTGATACTCATGTAATAGCACAGAATGGTGAAACTGGTGTTGTTGATGAACAATGTGCTGACACTATAGCAGTACCGAATGTGCAATCAGAAGCTGCACCACAAGCTGCACCTGGAAATGATACTACAGCAGCACCATATGATCAACCAGAAGCTGCAACACAATATCAACAACCTGGCCTAACACATATAACCGAGGATCCTTTGATGGCTGTCCCAGAAATGCAACCTGCACAAAGTTCACAGGTAACTCCCATCCCTCCTTCTAATCCAACACAGATCAGAACATCCTCTAGAAGTAATAAAGGTATTCCTACAAACCTCTATGAACCTGACCCCAGAGTAAAAGCAAAATACCCCCTTAGCAACTATGTATCTACCAAACACTTATCTGAATCGTATGCACTAACTGTTAATCAATTATCTAGTGTGTCAATTCCAAATAATGTCCAGGAAGCATTAGATGATCCGAAATGGAAGGAAGCAATGAATGTAGAAATGGAAGCACTTCAGAGTAATTCAACCTGGGAACTAGCTTCCTTGCCAGAAGGAAAGAAGGCAATTGGGTGCAAATGGGTGTTCACTGTGAAATTAAAACCAGATGGAAGCATAGACAGATACAAAGCAAGATTAGTGGCCAAAGGGTATACACAGAAATATGGGATAGACTACCAACAGACATTTGCTCCGGTAGCTAAGCTCAATACTATAAGGATCTTACTTTCATTAGCAGCTAACAGAGATTGGCCACTAAAACAGTTCGACGTAAAAAATGCATTCTTAAATGGTGATCTGGAGGAAGAAGCTTACATGGATGTACCACCAGGAGTGCAACTAACTCAGAATAATGAAGGACTGGTCTGCAAATTAAAAAAAGCATTGTATGGACTCAAGCAGTCACCAAGAGCATGGTTTGGACGCTTCTCTTTAGCAATGACAAGATTTGGGTACAAGCAGAGCAATTGTGACCATACCCTTTTCTATAAACACAGAAAAGAAAAGGTAACTATTTTAATAGTTTATGTAGATGATATGGTGCTAACTGGAGATGATTTTGAAGAGATGAAGTCCCTTGAACACCAATTGGCAAGAGAGTTTGAAATGAAAGATTTAGGACCCTTAAAATATTTTCTTGGGATTGAAATTGCAAGGTCCCAAAAAGGTATTTTCTTAACTCAAAGGAAGTATACTCTTGATCTCCTTTCAGAAACTGGAATGTTGGCGTGTAAACCAGTTGATAATCCAATTGAAATGAATCATACTCTTGGCATATACCCAGATCAAGTGGAGGCCGAAGTTGAAAGATACCAAAGGCTAGTAGGAAGACTTATTTATCTCTCACATACCCGACCTGACATTGCTTACGCAGTTGGTGTAGTAAGTAGGTTCATGCATTCCCCTAGTGAAGAGCACATGAAAGCTGTATACAGAATTCTGAGGTATTTAAAAGGGACACCTGGAAAAGGTATTCTTTTTTCAAAATCCAGCAAAAAGGGCATTGAAGGATTCACTGATTCTGATTGGGCTGGAGACAAAACTACTAGACAATCCACCTCAGGCTATTTTACTTTGGTAGAAGGCAACTTAGTCACATGGAGGAGTAAGAAACAAAAGGTTGTGGCAAGATCTTCGGCTGAGGCAGAATTTAGAGGTATGTCATATTGCATTTGTGAACTTCTATGGATTAAGAATATTCTGAGTGATTTGGGCATCAAATATGATATTCCTATGAATCTGTATTGTGACAATAAAGCATCCATTGAAATTGCTCATAATCCGGTTCAACATGATAGAACAAAACATGTTGAAGTGGATAGACATTTTATAAAGGAAAAATTGGATCAGAAGATCATCACAACTCCTTTTATCAGATCTGAGAATCAGCTTGCTGACATCCTAACAAAAGCAGTTTCTGGAAAGGTCCTTAAAGATACAAGTGGCAAGTTGGGCATGCTTGACATCTATGCACCAACTTGAGGGGGAGTGTTAGAATAAGGAATTATTTAATTTGAATTTAAGTGTAAATGTATTGTTTTGAATTACTGTTGTAACAAAGGAATTGTTTTAGGAATATGTTAGAGGATTCTTAGCCTTTAGTTTCTATTCTGTTTTACTTAACTTGTGTATAAAATACTCCTCAATTGAAGAGGAAAATTATAAATGAAAAGAGAAGGTATTTTAGTATTCAGAGTTTTTACACATAATTTGACTAGTTGGTAATGTGATGAGAAACTAATGATCAAGAAGTAAATTTTCTGGTTGAAGCTATCAATAATATGAATATCTTTTTTTTTTCTTAATTACACATTCTTAAAGATAAAAGTTTTGATGTCCCCTGTTATATAAAATCTAAACAAATATGAGCTTGGTCACTTTGGAGTCTCTGAAATACAAAACCGAGAAAAATAGGAAAGTGTGGTCAATTTCAAAGCACTTCAACAATTTAGAGATTAAGGAATAAGTATTTATTCATTTTTTTTAATTTTTGAAAGTAAAAGTAAATCGACATATCAAGACACTAGTGCATATAATTACCTCATAAAGTTATGAATCTATGAGATTATCCACAATTAAACATTATATTAACAAAAATTAGAAGAATTTGCAAAGGCCAATGGCTAGTGTGTATGAAAAAACAGTATACAAGAAACATGAACTCAGTTCCTTAGTTTCCCGAATAACAGTAACTGTAAAGACTTACCAGAGTTTATGACCTGGTTAAAAACACACCTAGAAATGCATGTTTAAGTGCCTTTAATCGGTTAAAAAGTTGAACCTATGGATTGGATACTCACGAAATGCAGAAAATGCATTCTGTCGTGAGATATCCGGATATTGTCGGGCAGATATCCGGATATCAGTATCCGGATATGATATCCGGATATCCATATCCGGATATGGGGACAGCAACGAACCTGTTTCGGTAAAAGTCCGATATCTTGAGCTACAGAGCTCCAAATCGAGTGCCGTTTGGACCTATGTGTAGCTAACACATAAGGCTATAACCCTGTAAAATTTCGTAGCCATTGGATAAGTGGTTTGATCTCAGTGTTAGTTTAAAGTCGCGTCTTGGGTGCTGGAAATTCAGTTGGCAGCAGTCACTTTGCGAAAATCATAACCGGAGTTATACAACTCCGATTGAGACATAAGATATGTCGTTGGAAAGCTTGTGAGGTCTAGTTTAACATATTAAAATCTCAGAATTTTTGGTAAAGAATTACAACTGCAGTTTTAATAAAATGGAAGCCTTAAGACGTAAAACGTAAAGGAAAGGCGTAGTCTTTAAGTTGTATGCTTGTGATGCATTAATATTAACTTGTTAATGGTCCATATCAGATTGTGATACTGCTGTTTGTGGACTAGTGAGTGGTTGGACTCTTGGCTTGGATAGCTAGCTTGCAAGGTAAGCTTTCGTGTCCTCGGTTTAGCCATTTTGATGTTCCACCATGTCCCATGGGGATGGGTTTATGCATGCTGTGTTACATGCTTTGATTATTTTGGAAATGCTGTTGAGCTTTTTATATGTAATGAGCTATTATGATATGCATGTGGTGTCCACCTAGACGGCAATCCTGAGTATGTAGTACATACAAGATGGAGAAGCATGTGGGTGAGGTGCAGGTAGTATCCATGTACTCATGTAGGCATAGACGTATTCCTACATTTCTCTGGCCAGTAGATTTGGAAGCACACATGACATGATTAATTGCTGCATCGCATGATTTTAGAACTTATACTGTAATACTGTTTTTAGAACTTATATTACACATGTAAGTGAGCTTGGGGTGGAGACTCCTTGAGGACCCCTTGTCTTACTGAGATTTCTTGTTAGAGATCTCACCCCACGTTTGGGGACGCTTATTTCAGGATCAGGTAATGTAGAGGGCTCAGGTGGCAGGAGGCCAGAGCTGAGCTGATAATTATGCTGACGTGCTGGTTGTGGATTGCTGTTTATTTCACTGCTGTTATGTTTTCTGCCTTATTTATGTTAAGCTTATGTTGAGACTATTTGTGGGCTTTGTTGCCTTATTTGGTGAGCATGGGGTTTGTCCATGCCACATGATTGTTATCGTCTTTTTAAGTTAATGTTGTAACTAAAGTATCAGGATGTTGACCCAGGCTACTTGTGTAGTCCTGTGGCTTTAGATACTCACTTATTATATTTATGTACGAGGTATTCAGTTAGTTGTCTTGCAATTTACATACAGGCAGTATTTTCATGAAAATGATTAAGTAATCAAGATGGTTAAGTTAATGACGTCATAATTGAATTAAAGAAAAAGTTATTCCGCAATTTTAATTAAGCGTGGCTTAATACGATAGTGTGTTAACAATCCGGGTTAACACGGGCTGTTACATTTTATGGTATCAGAGCACTTTCTAGGAAAAGCCTGTATGTATTGCAATAACTTAGGATGTGTCGTTGCGTGTCTACTCTGTGTTCTCTCTAACTGGTGTGTGTTACGATGATGCATATGTGACCACATGGCGTGGGCCTGATCAACTCATTCTTTGTGTAACTTGTGCAGAGTCATGGTGCCACCAAGGAGGAACACTAGTACGAGTGAGGATCAGACGGATCCTGTCCTGGCTGCATTAGCTGAAATGCAGGCGGCCCGACTAGCCGACCAGGAAGCCACGAGACTGGCAAACCGGGCGATGCTGGACGCAATTCGAGATGCGAACCGGCAAACCACGGCAGAGGTTCTGGAGGAGAACCGGATGGCCAACATGACGATGATGAGGGTCATGTTGGAGGAGTTGAGGGCTGGTCCTGCTGCGGGCCAGGGTCCTCCACCACCTCCACCGCCGCCACCGCCTCCACCTCCGCCTAGTCAACAGGAGGACACCCAGAGCCAGATGGGCGAGGGTAGTCATTTGACGGGGGCTATGCAGACTATCCCCGTTCTTGCTGAGGATCGTGACGAGATCGATCGCCGGCTGAATGCTTTCCGCAAGCATAAGCCACCTACCTTCGACGGATCGTATGATCCCATTGCTGCTGCCAGATGGTTACAGGCGCTGGACAAGATTTTCCGGATCATGCAGTGCACCGATCCGCAGAAGCTGCTGTTCGCCACATACATGCTGGAGGGCGAGGCCCATGAGTGGTGGACCAACCTGTCTCAGGTCTATGAGATGCAAGGTCATGTGATGACATGGCCATTCTTCGAGGAGAGCTTCCTGGGTCAGTACTTCCCTTATGACTCACAGGAGAGGAAGCAGGGGGAGTTTGACCGGTTGGTGCAGGGCTCGTTGTCTGTCGACGAGTACCTGGCCAAGTTTAATGAACTGGTCAAGTTCTCTCATTTTCGCATGGCGAGGCCTACTCCTACATTCTTGGCGGCCAAGTTCCGGAGGGGACTTAATGAGGATATTGCTGGACATCTCGCTGGTTCTGCTTCGAGAGACTTCGGAGCGTTGGTGCAGCAGTGCCGCGACATCGAGGACTACTGCCGTGCAAGTCAGGCCAAGAGGGCCAAGGTTGAGGTGCCGCAGAGCGCTGGTGGTTCTACTCCCTGGAAGAACAAGAACTTTGCCAACAAGGGCAAGGGCAAACCACCGTTGGCGGCTAAGCAAGCGCCGAATCAGTTCAGAAAGACTGCTGCTCCGGGGAACGCCGCTAGACCTCCTGCTCCCAGATGTTCGGGATGCGGGAAGTCACATTTTGGGCCGTGCTCTACCGGTCAGCTGATTTGCTTCCAGTGTGGCAAGGAGGGCCACTACTCCAGAGATTGCCCGACGGCGAGAGTTGCTGCAGTGCAGGCTGTGCCATTGCAGATGGTTCCTACTGGGGCACCAGCCGTGCCACCTACTACCGGACGAGTCTACACACTTGATCGTCAGCAGTCGGACAGAGCTCCGAACCTGGTCAGAGGTACTATTACCATTGGTGGATCAGCTATTGATGTGTTATTTGATTCCGGGGCAACGCATTCTTTTGTTGCTACCCCTATTGCTGTGGGGCTTGAGTTGCCCAGTGATGTGCTTTCTCCACCGATGCGGGTTACCACCGCCACCGGAGAAAAATGTTTGACCTCCACTGTTCATCGCGATGTAGCGTTTCAGTGGGATGGCCGTGACTTCTCGGTAGATCTGATAGGATTACCGATGGCCAACCTTCAGATTATTTTGGGCATGGATTGGTTGTCCAGAAACTGTGCAATGATTGATTGTTGTGCCAAGAAAGTGGTGATGTCTCCGGGTGGGTCCACAGCCAGTTCCTCACCGTTCATTTCAGTCCTGCAGGCGAGGAGGGCCTTGAGAGCAGGGGCATTTGGCTATGTCATGTTGGGAGGTTTGGTGAGTGGGACACAGGAGGATCTCACTGGCATTCCTGTGGTGAAGGAATTCCTCGAGGTGTTTCCTGAGGAGATTCCTGAGTTTCCACCACAGAGGGAGATAGAGTTCTCCATTGACTTATTGCCTGGTGTGGGGCCTATATCGTTGGCTCCATACCGAATGTCGCCACCAGAGTTGGCGGAGCTGAAGAAGCATATCGAGGAGCTTTCAACGAAAGATTTTATTCGGCCGAGTGTGTCTCCCTGGGGAGCACCGGTCATTTTTGTTAAAAAGAAAGATGGGACCATGCGGTTGTGCACCGACTACAGGCAATTGAACAAGGTGACAATCAAGAACAAGTACCCTCTTCCACGCATTGACGATTTGCTGGATCAGCTCAGGGGTGCTTGTGTGTATTCCAAGATTGATCTCCGGTCCGGTTACCATCAGATACGGGTAAAGCCGGAGGATGTCCCAAAGACAGCGTTTCGCTCGAGGTACGGGCACTATGAGTACTTGGTGATTCCGTTTGGACTCACCAATGCACCCGCAGTGTTCATGGACTACATGAACAGGATCTTCCAGCCGTACCTAGATCAGTTTGTGATCGTCTTCATTGACGACATTTTGATCTACTCCAAGACGGAGGAGGAGCATACCGAGCACTTGAAGATTGTGTTGCAAGTGCTAAAAGAGAAAAAGCTTTATGCTAAGCCGTCGAAATGTGAGTTCTGGCTCAAGGCGGTTAAATTTCTGGGTCATGTAATTTCTGCTAATGGAGTTGCTGTTGATCCTAACAAGATTGAGGCCGTGATGGACTGGGAGAGGCCTAAGACGGTTACGGAAGTGAGAAGCTTCCTGGGTTTGGCAGGCTACTATAGGAGGTTCATAGAAGGATTCTCCAAGATGGTGCTACCGATGACTCGCCTTACCCGAAAGGAGACTCCATTCGTGTGGACACATGAGTGTGAGGAGTGTTTCCAGGAGTTAAAGGAGAGACTGACTACTGCTCCTGTGTTAGTCCTTCCTGATCCTGCGGAGCAATTCGAGTTATACTGCGATGCCTCTGGCAAAGGACTTGGCTGCGTGCTGATGCAGAAAGGGAAAGCGGTTGCTTACGCTTCAAGACAGTTGAAACCTCATGAGGAGAACTACCCGACTCACGATTTGGAGTTGGCAGCCATTGTTTTTGCTTTCAAGATTTGGAGGCATTACCTGTTTGGCATGAAGTTTGCTGTATTCAGTGACCATAAGAGCCTGAAGTATCTGTTTGACCAGAAGGAGTTGATCATGAGACAGCGAAGATGGATGGAGTTCTTGAAGGACTACGACTTTGAGTTGAGGTACCATCCTGGCAAGGCCAATGTGGTAGCTGATGCTTTGAGTCGGAAATCCGTAAGCTTATCCAGCTTAATGATGAACGACTACGAGATGATCGAGAAGTTCAGAGACTTGAGAGTGAACTCCTTGTTTGGGGGCGCACTGCTCGAAATGGAGACAGCAGAGGTGATTAATGAGCTGATGGAAAAGATCAAAGAGGCGCAAGTGCAAAGAGAGTGCCTCGATTATGTGAAAAACCAGGACGGTGTGTCTTGGAACGAGGATGGATTGCTGCTGTTCCAGAAGAGGATCGTTATTCCTCGAGGGCCACTGACCGAAGAGGTCATGACAGAGGCTCATAAGGGCCGGTTCACTATCCACCCTGGTGCCACAAAAATGTACCAGGACTTAAAGAGGAATTTTTGGTGGCCGGGCATGAAGAAGGACATAGCGGTCTACGTTTCCAAATGCCTTATTTGTCAGAAGGTAAAGATCGAGCACCAGAAACCGTCTGGTAAACTTCAACCTCTGGAGATTCCACAGTGGAAGTGGGAGAGTATTTCCATGGACTTCGTGGTGGGATTGCCTAAAAATCAGGCTGGTTGCGACTCTATCTGGGTCATTGTGGACAGATTGACCAAGTCTGCCCATTTTCTTCCAGTGAAGGTGAGCTTCACTACAGAGCAGTTGGCCAAGCTATATGTCCGCGAGATCGTGAGGCTTCACAGGGTGCCCGAGAGTATCATCAGTGATAGGGACCCGAAGTTCACATCTCGGTTCTGGGAGGCACTGCAGGAGGCTTTTGGTACGCAGTTGAGATTGAGTACCGCCTATCACCCTCAGACTGACGGCCAGACTGAGCGGACCATCCAGACATTGGAGGACATGTTGAGAGCTTGCACGTTGGAGCAGGCTTCTGCATGGGATAGGTACCTTCCGTTGGTTGAATTTTCATACAACAACAGTTTTCATGCTAGTCTGGGCATGGCACCCTACGAGGCGCTGTATGGTAGGAGGTGTCGGACTCCTACCTGCTGGTCTGAGGTTGGAGATAAAGAGCTTTTCGGCTTGGACTTTGTCCAAGATACTACCCTACAGATCCAGATGATCAGGGAAAAGTTGAAGCAGGCGCAGAATCGCCAGAAAAGCTACTACGATGTCAAGCATCGTCCACTGGAGTTCAGTGAGGGTGAGCACGTGTTTGTGAAACTTTCACCTGTCACCGGTGTTGGACGGGCACTCGGCGTGAGGAAGTTGAGCCCGCGATTCATTGGGCCCTACCAGATCCTTGGTAGAGTAGGACCAGTTGCCTATCGACTCGCCTTACCTCCGAACCTAGCCAACATCCACGACGTGTTTCACGTGTCTCAGCTTCGAAAGTACATAGCAGATCCTTCGCACGTGGTGCAGCCGGACGATGTGGAGGTTCGGGAGAACCTAAAGACTCCCGTCGGACCACTCAAGATTCTCGATCGAGGCGAGAAACAGCTTAGGAGCAAGATCATTCCGATGGTCAAAGTGCAATGGTCAGGAAGAACTCCTGAGGAGTGCACGTGGGAGCGAGAGGATGAGCTTCTCCGACAGTATCCCGACTTTCGAGACAGGTATGTTTCTGATTTTGAGGACAAAATCCTTAAAAAGGTGGGGTGAATGTAAGAACCCGCACCGCTAATTAAGGTAATTAGTGAATTAATTATGATAATTAGGAAATAATTTCATAATTGACCCTAATAATTATTAATGAGCTTAGATAATTATATTGAGTGAGTAAAAATGCTGAAAGTCGCTTTTCGGAAGAAAAGCGCAGATACCGGTTCTGCTACTCGGTATAAATGCGTACCGGAAAAGTATCCCGGAAAATTATAATGAATGCATGATAATTACTAGAATATTATGTAGGACTTGTAAAACAAGTTTCAAGTCAAAATGACGTAATCTGATGCCAGAACTGATACTGGCTATGGAAAAGCGCGTACCGGAAAGGTGCTCCGAAAAATAAAATAAAAATATGAAAAATCTTAGAAAAATGCGTAGGTCTAGAATCCGAAGTTTGGGATCAAGATCTTTTACTTTGCGATTAAGGCTAATACTGCGCGTTTAAGTGGATTGCCTATAAATAGACACACTAAGGGCACACAACCCTAGGTTTACTATTCAGAACTTGACTTGTGGCTGCAGCTGCCACCTTCCTCCTTCTTCTTCTTCTTCTTCTTCTTCCTTCTTCATTCCTTAGCCAAGTGATCACCTTTCATGTTTGTGTAAACATTTGTGAAGGTGAGAGTTAATCTTGGGGCTGCATTGTGGCCATCATTCTGTGTTGAGAAAGCTGTGTGTGTGTAGTTAGTGAGCATGAGTTTGAAGCTTAAGTAATGGCTACTTTGTGGTAGTCATTGTGAGCTTCAAAGTGCCTTCTTGTGGTGCAAGAACCCACCTTGAAGTGCCATTTTCGTGCTCCTACTTAGGCTGAGTTTGAGGAACCTTGGAGAGCTCCAAGAGCACTGCCTATTCTGTTTTTGAACTTTGGTAAGTTAGCTCACTATGATCATGGGTTTAAATGCTTAAAAATGGAACCTTGATGCATGTATTGAGCTAAGTTAATAACTTAAGGGTGGGGTAGGTTAAACACACCTAGAAATGCATGTTTAAGTGCCTTTAATCGGTTAAAAAGTTGAACCTATGGATTGGATACTCATGAAATGCAGAAAATGCATTCTGTCGTGAGATATCCGGATATTGTCGGGCAGATATCCGGATACCAGTATCCGGATATGATATCCGGATATCCATATCCGGATATGGGGACAGCAACGAACCTGTTTCGGTAAAAATTCGATATCTTGAGCTACAGAGCTCCAAATCGAGTGCCGTTTGGACCTATGTGTAGCTAACACATAAGGCTATAACCCTGTAAAATTTCGTAGCCATTGGATAAGTGGTTTGATCTCAGTGTTAGTTTAAAGTCGCGTCTTGGGTGCTGGAAATTCAGTTGGCAGCAGTCACTTTGCGAAAATCATAACCGGAGTTATACAACTCCGATTGAGACATAAGATATGTCGTTGGAAAGCTTGTGAGGTCTAGTTTAACATATTAAAATCTCAGAATTTTTGGTAAAGAATTACAACTGCAGTTTTAATAAAATGGAAGCCTTAAGACGTAAAACGTAAAGGAAAGGCGTAGTCTTTAAGTTGTATGCTTGTGATGCATTAATATTAACTTGTTAATGGTCCATATCAGATTGTGATACTGCTGTTTGTGGACTAGTGAGTGGTTGGACTCTTGGCTTGGATAGCTAGCTTGCAAGGTAAGCTTTCGTGTCCTCGGTTTAGCCATTTTGATGTTCCACCATGTCCCATGGGGATGGGTTTATGCATGCTGTGTTACATGCTTTGATTATTTTGGAAATGCTGTTGAGCTGTTTATATGTAATGAGCTATTATGATATGCATGTGGTGTCCACCTAGACGGCAATCCTGAGTATGTAGTACATACAAGATGGAGAAGCATGTGGGTGAGGTGCAGGTAGTATCCATGTACTCATGTAGGCATAGACGTATTCCTACATTTCTCTGGCCAGTAGATTTGGAAGCACACATGACATGATTAATTGCTGCATCGCATGATTTTAGAACTTATACTGTAATACTGTTTTTAGAACTTATATTACACATGTAAGTGAGCTTGGGGTGGAGACTCCTTGAGGACCCCTTGTCTTACTGAGATTTCTTGTTAGAGATCTCACCCCACGTTTGGGGACGCTTATTTCAGGATCAGGTAATGTAGAGGGCTCAGGTGGTAGGAGGCCAGAGCTGAGCTGATAATTATGCTGACGTGCTGGTTGTGGATTGCTGTTTATTTCACTGCTGTTATGTTTTCTGCCTTATTTATGTTAAGCTTATGTTGAGACTATTTGTGGGCTTTGTTGCCTTATTTGGTGAGCATGGGGTTTGTCCATGCCACATGATTGTTATCGTCTTTTTAAGTTAATGTTGTAACTAAAGTATCAGGATGTTGACCCAGGCTACTTGTGTAGTCCTGTGGCTTTAGATACTCACTTATTATATTTATGTACGAGGTATTCAGTTAGTTGTCTTGCAATTTACATACAGGCAGTATTTTCATGAAAATGATTAAGTAATCAAGATGGTTAAGTTAATGACGTCATAATTGAATTAAAGAAAAAGTTATTCCGCAATTTTAATTAAGCGTGGCTTAATACGATAGTGTGTTAACAATCCGGGTTAACACGGGCTGTTACACTTAATACGATGACATGATAACAAATCAGGTATACACGGGGTGTTACAGATTGCCTATATGAATGTATTAAGAGGGGTTTTTGTTTCTTAATCTTTTTTTTATTCTTCAATCTTTTTTTTTTGTTTTTTACATTTACAAATTATTTGCCAATTTATGTAACCATGGAATTGTATTTGCAAGGAAGAAAAGATGATGAGAAGTTTTTGACTACTACAAGTATCATGATGTGTTTGTTGGATTCATATAGTTATTTTAATTTAAACAGTATGAATTGGTTTGCTGGACCTGATGAAATATATTATTTAGTTTGAGCATTTTGCTTCTAAAAGTGAAATAAATGCAGATTGTGATGAGTTGTTATTGTGATTCATGGTTCTGTTTGGATGTTGAAATTGTGATTTTTGTTTTAACCTATGTAGCACTGATACCGACACGGGACACGAGACACGATACGACACGACACTCCGACACGTTAATTCTAAAAAATGTTAGATTTCGACACGTTAGGACACATTTTAATATTAAATATTATTTTTAATTTATGTAATGTATATTATATTTAATACTCAATAATTAAAAAACAAAATGAAGTTAAATTTATAATACCCATCAATTTTGCAAAGAAACATAAGATATCCCAAATATTTATATTAAACTCAATAAAATGGTAATAGTGATCCAACAAATCTAATAATTTGAACTAAAAATGCAATGCAACGCAACTTTTGAATATTTTTTGAGTCTCTACAACGTGTGTTGGAGTGTCGGGAAGTGTCGGAGTGTCGGAGAGTGTCGGGAAGTGTCTGTGTCGGACATGACACGTTAGCATTTTTGAAGTGTCGGTGCTTCATAGGTTTTAACAACAGATTTTGAGTATTTTGTGAAGTTAATTCATGGTTTTGCTTGAAGTTAATAATTAGAGCAAATATCTTTTTTGGTCCTCGGCAAAATTTCACGATGGCCGCTTTAGTCCCTAGCAAATAAAAAGGCTATTCGTGGTCCCTAAGAAATTCAAAATGGACCCATTTAGTTGAAATTATGGTCCCTCACAAATTCAAAAAAGACCCACATTAGTCCCTCAAAAGGACTAAAATGGGTCCACTTTGAATTTCTTTGGGACCACGAATAGCCATTTTATTTGCTAGGGACTAAAGCAGACATCGTAAAATTTGCTGAAGAACAAAAATGGTATTTACTCTAATAATTAACAGGCCAACGGGCCAGGTCAGGCCATTTGTTCTTTTATAAGTGTGCCAAGTCAGGCTAACAATTAGACTGGTACTATGCTATCGGGTCAGGCCAATTGAAATATTTTGGCATAGGCTTGGGCTTTTCAGGACAAAACTTGGCCAGCCCAGTCCACTTTCACCCCTAGTAGTACCAAATAGTGATACTTCAGTTGGTGCATGTGAGCTAAGTAGGTGGTGGAAAGACTTAGGTTCGTTCTCTCACCAATACTATCTTCGAGAGTGGCATAAGATCTGTACTAAAATCTCTACGGTACCATCAGAATCAATATTTAGAGCTGGAGGAAGAGTTATTGATGCTTATCATTCTAGCTTGGCTAAAGATACCATCTAAGCTTTAATATACGGCAGAGATTGACTACATAATACTAATGACTTGAAGAAAAAACAAAATGTATAAATTTAATCAATTGAAATTATTTTATAATTTAATTATATTGGATTAGAATTTAATAGAAATTTGATTTGATTTTTTATGTATGAGGAACAAATATGTCAGCATGTAAGATTGCTTATATGAATCTATTGAAATATTTTTTGTTTCTCAATCTTATTTTTTTATTTCTATTCTTTATTCTTGTTTTTTTTCCTATATTTACAAATTGTTTGCCAACTTATGTAATCTTGGAATTGTATTTGTAGTGGAGAGAAGATGAAAAGAAGTTTTTGGCTACTATAAGCATCATGATGTGTTTGTTGGATTCATGTAGTGATTTTAATTTACATAGTATAGATTTATTTGTTGGATTTGATGAAATATATGCTATTTAGTTTGGGCATTTTGTTTTTGAAAGTGACTTAAATTCAAATTGTAATGAGTTTTGTTGTAATTCCAGGTTCTGTTTGGATGTTGAAATTATGTTTTTTTGTTTTAGCAACATAATTTGAGCATTTTGTGAAGTTGATTAATATTTCTGGTTGGAAGTTAAAAATTAGCAGGCTAACAGGCAAAGCTAAGCCATTTGTTTTTTATAAACGGGGCAAGACAGGCTAATGGTTAGACTCGTACTAGGCTTGGGTCAGAACAAATTGAAAATTTTTAACATAGGCTTGGGCTTTTCGGGGCAAAGCTCGACTCAGCGCAGCTCACTTTCACCCCTAGTCACGTCCTCTTGATCCAGTGACAAAATCCATGTTTTTTAGATTCAATGAAGATATTTTTTTTATAATAATTTCTCAAATTTCACCATCAGTTTTTGATGGTATTTATTAGATATTAGGTATAAGGGTAGTTTGGTATTTCAATGATATTCTAGATCTTTCTTTTCTCTTATGCTCTTCTATATAAGAGCTCACTCATTGTACAAATTAATTACTACAATTAATGAAATTAGTATTCTCCATTTACTCTCTTTTACCTCCTAATATGGTATCAGAGCATTTCTATCCTCCATGAATTGAGGTTCCGCTGTGATCACTATTTTTTTTTTGTTTCCTTTCTTCCAGATCTGATCCCGATCTGTGAATTTTTTATTTTTTATCATCAGAGCTACTCTTTCTCCTTTATTTTTCTATGTCCATTTTTTTGTCGTTCATTCTTTTTCCTTTTGTTTTTTCCGCTGCCTTCAATTTTTTTACTTCTCCATCGATCTTCCTTTCCTTTAGGTCTATTTCCTTTTTCCTATCTTCAGTAAATTTCTTCTCTCTCTTTTCTGTCATCACTTTCCTACCATCAGTAGAATCACTGTCCCGCGAACTTTTCTAGTGTACTTTTATATCTGTTTTTTTCTCGATTAGCTTTTCCGGCAACTTTTGGCCGTGCATGTTTTTCGGCGTCCGGTCTGTCTCTCCGGTCCGGTATGGTTACGCCAAATATCCATGCTTTTTCCAGATCTCTCTAATAGCGTTTCCAGATCTGTGGCGTTCCATCCACCAGATCTGTGTTCTTCTCATTGTCATTTAGTGTGGGTCATCTTCTCCGGCAACCCTCGTTGCCGTGTATGGCGGCACGTTCATCCTCTTCCCAAGCAATTTTTTCTCTCTTTTGCCCGTGTTTTCTTCTCCAGCGTGTTTCTCTTCTTCCGGTTGCGTCTCCTCCTTTTCCGGTCATCATCTCCGACCGTGTCTGATTCTCCGGTCGCATCATCCATTCCTCCCGCCGTTTCTGTTCCATATCTGTGTTGCTTTCAGATCTATGTTTTTGGTCTCCTCCAGCCCTTTTTTCCCACTCTTCCTGTGTTCTGATATTTCATATCTCCGGCCCGTTTCTGTTTTTTTTTTAATCTGCATTTTTTTTTCTTTGCTCTGGGATGCGTTTATGTTCTTATTTCCAGATCTTTCTTTTTTTTTATTTCTTTTTCTTCTCATTTTGCAGGTTTCTTAAGATTCATAGAGCTTGTGAATTTTATTGCATTATATCATTGTAGCTTTTGATGGATTTTATTCATGGATCTTTTATTCTGTAATTTTATTTTTTATTTTTCTGATGTACCGTCGTTGGCTTGTATTTGGTTTTGCCATTATTTGGTTTTATTTTGGCTTCCTATTAAGGGGGAGCATTGTTCATGTTACTGAAGTTCCTTTCAGAACAGTTGATTTTGCCGATGTCCATCCCGACAGTTCATATGAGGTTGCTGATGTCCATCCCAGCGCTTCCTTCCTTTGCGGATGTCTATTCCAGCACATCATAGCTGATGTCCGTTCCGGCACCATGTCATTTGCCTATGTTCATATCGGCAGCATTGATTTTGCTGAAGCTCATTCCAGCACATTAAAGATTTTGGTTCCTCTTTCAGGATTTTTTATTTATTTTTTTATTTTGCTATTATGTTTTCTTGATTTTTCTTGTTCAAGATGGAAGTTCTCTTTGTTCACTCTCCATCTTGAGGGGGAGTATTAGATATTAGGTATAAAGGTAGTTTGGTATTTCAATGATATTCTAGATCTCTCTTTTCTCTTATACTCTTCTATATAAGAGCTCACTCATTGTACAAATTAATTACTACAATTAATGAAATCAGTATTCTCCATTTACTCTCTTTTACCTCTTAATAGTATTATTATTGCCTTACGAAAATGAAATGATAACTACGTTTATCCAAAATGTCGTCTCAATAAAGTTGAATCAGATAGCAAGACAAAGGCACATGGGTGCTATCAACTTTGTTTTTTTATCAGCAATACACACCACAAATTTGACAATGGGTACTATCCACTTTTTTTTTTTTTTGGGTCATCACTGCACACCACAAATTTGACAAAGTCAATGATTTTGAGAGAAGAACACACGCCACACTTATTTTTAACAACCATAATGAAATTTGCAAAAATAATGATTTTTAACACACACCACATCGCAGTAGAGCACAGTCACATGATCAATTTGCAAAAATAATCAAATCTCTTGACCGAATAGTATACTTTCGTTGGTGAATTACTATAGCCTACTTAACGTATAAAATTTTGTAGATGACCCACTTAACAAACACCATAATGAGTATTATGAAACACTACTGTAATTTTAACAACCTTCAAAATAATAGCAGTTCATTTCTGCATGTCCAAAATTTTAATAAGTCAGATAGGCAATATTATGAATACTGAACACACACACACACCATAATAATTTTAATAATTGCAAACAAATGTGGACACAATTGGTTAAGGGTTAGGTTCATATTCTACAAGAGTGTGGATTCGAACCACATGGTCTGATGTGAAGACTTAGTTGGAGGATGGCTCAAAGAGGTTGGGGTCTTCAAGTTTATTGTGCTGTTCATTATCATTCTCCATTGGTTATTATATGACGCAAAGTGATACAACAGTATCAGAAAAGAGAACGAAGAGAAAGGAGAAGAGAGTAAGTTTCAATATTATTTACGACTTGTTTGGCAA